>JAQQSZ010012837.1:0-11908 GCA_028646595.1 Phalanger gymnotis | reverse complement strand
GGATGAAGATAATCAAAAACAAACACTTTTGAAAAGAGATAGGGTCAAGGCAGAAAATTCAATAAAGGGGGATAGGTTAGGAAGAAGCAAAATATAGTCTTTCACAACATGAGTATTGTGGAAGGGTTATACATAATGATATCCATGGGGCCCATGTTGAATTGCTTGACTTCTTAGGGAGGGTGGGTGGGAAGGGAACAGGGGAGAGAGGAAAGGAAAGGGGGATGGAAAGGGAATGGGGCGACGGAGGGGAGGGCTGACTGGGGAACAGGGCAACCAGAATGTACGCCATCTTGGAGTGGGGGGGGGGAGGAAATGGGGAGAAAATTTGTAATTCAAACGCCTGTGAAAATCAATGCTGAAAACCAAACATGTCAAAAATAAATTAAAAAGAAATATGAATTGATCTCAGGCCATGGAAGAGCTCATAAAGGAGCTGGAAAATTAAGTAAGAGAAGTGAAGGAAGAATTGGGAAGACAAATGAGAGTGATGCAAGAAAATCATGTAAAACATGTCAATGAGTTGCTAAAGGAGATCCAAAAAATACTGAAGAAAATAACACTTTAAAATATAGACTAACTCAAATGGCAAAAGAGCTCCAAAAAGCCAATGAGGAGAAGAATGCTTTGAAAGGCAGAATTAGCCAAATGGAAAAGGAAGTCCAAAAGCCCACTAAAGAAAATACTAACTTAAAAGGTAAATTGGAGCAAGTAGAAGCTAGTGACTTTATGAGAAATCAAGATATTATAAAGCAGAACCAAAGGAATGAAAAAAAATTGAAGACAATGTGAAATATCTCATTGGAAAAACCACTGACCTGGAAAATAGATCCAGGATTGATAATTTAAAAAATTATTGGACTACCTGAAAGCCAGGATCAAAAAAAGATCCTAGACATCATCTTGGAAGAAATTATCAAGGAAAACTCCTTTGATAATCTAGAGCCTGAGTGTAAAATAGAAATTGAAAGAATTCCCCGATAGTCTCTTGAAAAAGATCCCCAAAAGAATACTCCTAGGAATATTGTTGCCAAATTCCAGACTTTCCCAGTCAAGGAGAAAATACTGCAAGCAGCCAGAAAGGAACAATTTGAGTATTGTGGAACCACAATAAACACAAGATCTAGCAGCTTCTACATTAAGGGACCAAGGGGTTGGAATATGATATTCCAGATGTCAAAGGAGCTAGGATTAAAACCAAGAAACACCCAGCAAAATTGAGCAAAATATTCCAAGGCAAAATATGGATTTTCAATAAAATAGAGGACTTTCAAGCTTTCTCAGTGAAAAGATCAGTGCTGAATCGAAAATTTTACTTTCAAACACAAGAATCAAGAGAAGCATGTAAAGGTAAGCAAGAAAGAGAAATCACGAGGGACTTCATAAAGTTGAACTATTTTGTTTACATTCCTACATGGAAACATGATCTGTGTAATTCATGAGACCTTTCTCAGTATTAGGGTAGTTGAAGGGAATGTGTATATGTATATATATATATATATATATATATATATATATATATATATATATATATATATATATATATATATGTATATATATATATATATAATATGGAATCATGTCTAAAAAATAAAATTTAATTAAGGGATGAGAGTGGAATGTATTGAGAGAAAGAGAGAGATAGAATGGGGTAAATAATCTCACATAAAACTGGCAAGAAAAAGCAGTTCATTGGAAGGGAAGAGGGGGCAGGTGAAGGGGAATGAGTGAATCTTGCTCTCATCAGAGTTGACATGAGGAGGGAATAACATACACACTCAATTGGGTATTTTACCACACAGGAAAGAAGGAGGAAGGGGATAAAAAAGGTGAGATGATAGAAGGGAGGGCAGATAGGAGGAAGAAGTAATCAAAAGCAAACACTTTTGAAAAGGGACAGGGTCAAGGGAGAAAATTGAATAAAAGATGACAGGATAGGATGGAGGGAAATATAGTTAGTCTTTCACAACATGAGTATTGTGCAAGTGTTTTATATAATGATACATGTGTGGCCTATGGTGAATTGCTTGCCTTCCTTGGGAGGGTGGGTGGGCAGGGAAGATGGTAGGGAATTTGGAACTCAAAGTTTTAAAAGCAGATGCTCAGAAAAAGTTTTTATTGCATGAAACTGGTTAATGAAATATACAGGCAATGGGGCATAAAAATCTATCTTGCCCTACAAGAAAGTAAGGGGAAAAGGGTTGGGGGCAGGAATGGGGTAACAGAAGGGAGGGCTGACTGGGGAATAGGGCAATCAGAATATATGCCATCTTAGAGGGGGGGGGGGAGGGTAGAAATGGAGAGAAAATTTGTAACTCAAAATCTTGTGGACATCAATGCTGAAAAATAAAAAATATTAAATAATAAAATACGGAATTCAAAAAAAAAGACTAGAGGTGATTATAAAAACTAAGGTGCTATCTATCTATCTTTCTCCACACATGCACATATATACATGCATACATATATACACACATGAATATATATATATATATATATATGTATATATATATATATATTTATGTACATACTATAGTAGTTATCAAGGTGGGACTTTTTGCTGTTGACTTTTTCTAATTCTGGCCTTTGTTTGAATGGGGCAGATGAAGTGGGATGTTTTCGTATTTCTCAGCACTGAGATAATTGGGAGTCATCGATTGATTTGTATCTGATGTGATATTGGGAGTGGGGAACTTTTCCATGACCAGCCTGGGCAAGGTCGGGGTTCTCAGGGCCCTGAACAGGATATATAATTGCAGAGGTTGGAGTTCTCTTTTAGAGCTCTGTGCCACAGAAGGAGTCGAGTGTGACTCTGGGCTAGCCATTGTAATGAGCTCCCCAGCTGAACACTCAGATTTTGATAACTACGAATTGTATTTGGTCTGTAATTTAGGGTGCTGGTTTTTTTCCCCTGAACTAAGTAAATGATATATGTATGCAGGATTAAAGTAATATTGTTAACCCCTTAATGTTGCTTTCCTTAGTAAAGCAGATCAAAAGGACCTGGGCTTGTAGCATTCTGTGAACTGGTTGTTGCTGGTTTTATACCCTCATAGAAGCTGCTAGCTGGATTGTTGAACCAAATGGCATCACAAACAGGATATACATTTTAAAAGGAAAGTATGGCATTTTGGGGTACTGGGGTGGCTGAATGTTTCCAAGTTTTTGGATTGCTCTTTGTATTTGTGGTGGCTATGGCTCTGTGGAGTCCCATAGGCCTGAAGGAGAACAGGTAAGTGGCAAATACAGGAGTAGTTTCCCAGAAGCCCAGAGCAGGGGCTCTGGGAGATAACCTCTCCTTTCCTCTCCCTACCCCACTAGCACTCCAGAGGCGAGAAGCCAGAGCAGAGGTTGTGGGAGGAGAACAAGCTGAGGCACAGGGGAGGATTGGATAGCAAAAGCAAAGGCTTGAGCTGGTAAGCCTGGTTCCAGAGGACTGTGCTGAAAGGGTGAATGTTTTGAGATTGTATTGTATGCGGAGTTTTGGAACAGGAGCAGAGAAATGCCTTCTGACAGACTCCAGAGAAAAGGCGGAGAATAGCATTCGTGAGGATTTGGCAGGAGCAGCTGGTGAGGAGAAAGAGGAAGCAGACCGTGGTTGCCAACATATTGACCCAGACAGAGCAGAAGGCTGCCTCCATGCAGTGAGCTGCTTTCCAGCCGACTTTGGTGAGCAGAATGCAAAGGTGGGGAACCGCCTGCTTTGGGATTCCAGCAGAAACAAGGCATGGCTTGCCAGAGATAGACGAGTAGGAACACAGGCGCTTGGAGTTCAGCCCTGGGGCAAGATGGAAACTTTGCAGCAAGGCACTGAGTGTGTCTTTTTCTGCCTTCCTCTGGGACTGTTTGGGACCCAGGAGGGAGAGGTGGATTTGTCTATAGTGGGGTGGGGGAAGTGCCGTGGACCCCCAGGGATCCCACCGTGTTGGCTTTGTTGCCCAGCGGCCCCCCAGGACATGGAAGCAGAGTGCTGGAGCAGTGTAGGGAGAAGGACACATCCCCAAGAGAACTCAATTTGGACTTTGTGTTTGGACTTTGCTAATTAAAGCATGCTGATACATGAGGGTAGCAGCAGGAAGTCTGCAACTGCTGTGTGGAGTGGACCCTCAAGAAGATCTTTGCTTGGACATTCTGTACTGCTTAAAGAGATTAACTTGCTGGGATCTAGGGGTGGACATTTGAATTGTGAGCAATTGTTTGGTAACAACACTGAATGATATATTTTTCTTTGTTGTGAATGATATGTTTCATTGTATTTCCCTGAATGTGATTGCAAATGTTTAATGTTTCTATTTTGTTTCAGGATCCATGGCCATTTAATTTAGATATTGTTAGTCCATAGACCTTGGAAAGGGTTGGACAATATAATAGTAATTAAGGTGGGACTTCTTGTTGTTGACCTTTAATGATTCTGGTCTTTGTTTGAATGGGGCACTTTTATAAAGTGAGATGTTTTAGTATTTCTCAGCACTGAGACAATTGGGAGTCATTGATTTGTGCCTGGTGTGTTATTGGGGGTAGGGAACTTTTCCATGCCCAGCCTGAGTGAGATAAGCACAGAGGTTAGCATTCTCTCTTGGAGCTCTGTGCCACAGCAGGAGTGGCATGTGACTTTGGGCCAGCTGTTGTGATGAGCTCCCAGGATGAACACCTAGATGTTGATAACTACGAATTGTATTTGGTCTGTAATTCAGGGTGCTGCTTTTTTCCCCCTGAACTAAATAAATGATATTTGTATGCTGGATTAAAGTAAGATTGTTAACCCCTTAACGTTGCTTTCTTTAGTAAGGCAGATGAAAAGGACCTGGGCTTACAGCATTCTGTGAACTGGTTGTTGCTGGTTTTATACCCCCACAGCAGCTGCTAGCTGGATTGTTGAAACACATACACATACACATCTTCACACACACACACACACACACACACATGCAGAGGAAAAGGAGAAAGGATCCAACCATAGAATTACTATGGGAATAGAGAAGATCAAGATTTAACTTCAGTGGAGGATACTGAATCAAAGAAATCCTCTTTTTCCCCAAAGAGTCATATCAAATTGTCACCTACTTAAAAAGAATACATAGAAGAACTTTAAAAACATCTTTAAAAATCAAATGAGAGATTGAGGAAAAACAAAAAAAAATAAGAACAATACAAGAAAAACAAGAAGATTATGAAAAGAAAGTCAAGAAATTAGAAAAGAAGATCCAGAATCTTAAGGTAGAAAGTGACTCCTTGAAAATCAGAATTGGTCAAGGGGTAGTCAGCAAAGTTAAATTAAGAAATCATAAAACAAAATATAAAGAATGAAAAAGTTGAAGATAATGTGAAAAATCTCATAAGAAAAACAACTGATGTAGAGAACAAATCAAGAAATAGACTACCCAAAAGTTATGATCAAAAAAAAAAAGAATCTTGATATAACAATACAAGATATAATTAAAGAAAATTGTCCTGAAGCTTTAGAACAAGAGGGGAAAGTAGAAAGAGAAAAAATTCTACTGATTACCACTTGAAAGAGATATATAATAGCTTAGTTTTTATAATCACATCTAGTCTTAGCAGCATATGGGGGATGTTGCTTCTGCCCTTGATCCTCCTTCAGTTCTCCTAAAGTGAGACCTCCAGTCTTTTGTTATTGAGTCCTTTGTAATTAGTCTTTGGAATATACCTTATATTTCTCTGGGCTCTACTATGTCAAATCTTCTATTAAGTTTAGGTTTGCTCTCTCTCTCTCTCTCTCTCTCTCTCTCTCTCTCTATATATATATATATATGTATATATACACATATATATATATATATATATATATTTCATTTAGGATTATGCTTAGCTTTGCAGGGTACAATATTTTTGGCTGGAGCCTCAGTTCTTTTCTTCTTTGATATTTAGTGTTCCACGACCTTCAGTCTTTTAGTACCACCACTACAAGGTCTTGTGTAATTCTAATTGCTGCACTGTCATATTAAATTGTTCTTTTTTTGTTGCTCATGATATTTTATACTTGAGCTGGTGGCTTCAGAATTTGACTGCAATATAGACAGCACCAAGCAAACAACTCTGTTCTCTCTTTTTATACAGTCTTTACACATCATCAAATGTCATCTGAGCAACCAGAACTTAGGTGCATACTATTGGCTCTGGTCTTAGCAACTCCCCTTAGAGCCCTGGGGGCTTGCTGCTTCTCTCAAACTAGTGAATTATTTTGCTAACCAGCCTGGGGATTTGCACCTAGTAAGATTCAGTCAAAGGCACTTAATTAATTTAGCATGCTAAAACAGTAACAAAGTCCCACCTTAATTATCAATACATAGGGCAAGGTAGTGTGTAGGATTAAAGTAGAGGAGTTAGATGGGCTGGGAAATAAGAGATATAAACAGACAAAAAAGAAGATCAGAAGTAGAATTTGTTAGGGAAATTATATTTCTAGGTATGTATGTGTGTTTATATATGTATGTTTGTGTATCTATGTATCTGTATAAATATAGCCATGCTTAGTTGTAGCCTTTGGGGGAGGGGAAGAAAAATGAACAAAGTAAAAAGTGCAGAGCGGAGAACAAACGCACACTCACAAGGAAGAAAAGAAAAGGTGGACAGCTCTCAATAAACATGTAGTATTTATTATGTAGGCTTTCTTGAAATGGAAATTTGTTGCTATATATGTTGAATCCTTTCATGTTCTGTTGTGAACCATGTGCTTTTTTTTTCCTTTTCTTATTTTGTATTTAATTAAAAAAAAAACCAGAGGCATATACAGAAAATGTAGTTAAAAAGCTGGAAAAGATTATATTATGCTTCAACTGAAGTAAAAACAAAGTTAAAGCAGGGATAGCAACTATGATCTCAGAAAAAGCAAAGGCAATCTTACATCTAGTTAAAGAGACAGGAAGGGAAACTAAATTTTGCTAAAAAGTACTATAGAAAATGAAGTAATATATACACTAATCATATATACATCAAATGGTATGGCATTCAGATTCCTAAAGGAAAAGTTAAATGAGTTACAGAAGGAAATAGATAGCAAAACTGTACTAGTCAGGGAAATCAAACTCTCCCTCTTAGAATTAGACAAATCTAATCACAAAATAAAGACTAAAGAAATTAAAGCAGTAAATAGAATTTTAGAAAAGTCAGATATGATAGACCTCTGGAGAAAATTGAATGAGAATAGAAAAGAATGTACCTTTTTTCACAGTTATGTGAAATATATGGCACTTGCACAAAAGCTGACTTTGTACTAGGGCATAAAATCTCACAACCAAATGCAAAAAGGCAGAAATATTAAATGAATCTTTTTCAGATCATGCTGCAATAAAATTATATTAATAAGAGTCCATGGAAAAATAAATTAAAAATATTTCAAAACTAAATAATTTAATCCTAAAGAATGAGTAGGTCAAACATCAAATCACAAAACAATAATTTTATCGAAGAGAATGATGATGATAAGACAACATACCAAAATTCATAAAATGCAGACAAAGCAGTAGGTAGGGGAAAATTTATATCTCTAAATGCTCACATCAATAAAACAGAGAAAGATCAAATCAGCAAATTGGGCATTCAACTGAAAAAGCTAGAAAAAGAACAAATTAACCTTCCCTCCCCCATTAGACACCAAATTGGAAAACCTGAAAATCAAAGAAGAAATTAATAAAATTGATAATAAGAAACCCATTGAATTTACAAATTAAATGATTTTATGAAAATAAAATAAAATAAAATAGATAATCCACTGATTAACTAGATTTTTAAAAAGGAAGGCCAAATTACCAGCATCAAAAATGAAAAGAGTGAATTGACCACCAATGAAGTAGAAATTGAAGCAATAATTAGGAGCTGTTTTGCCCAATCGTATGCTAATAAATCTGACAATCTTATTGGAATGATAAGTATTTGCAAAAATAAATTGTCCAGTTGAACAGAAGAGTAAATGGAATAGTGAACTCCCTAAGAAAAATCCCCAGAGCCAGACGGATTTTCAAGTGAAATTTACCAAACGTTTAAAGAACAATTAATTCCAATATCATATTAACTATTTGGGAAAATAAGCTAAGAAGGAGTCTTACCACATTCTTTTTGTGTCGTAAATATGGTGCTGATACCTAAACCATTGAGCCAAAATAGAGAAAGAAAATTATAGACCAAAACTATAGACCAGACTATATTAACAAGGTTTTGAACAAACAAAACCAATGAAAGCAAGATTAGAAGGAAAGCAGAAAGCTGAGAAACAATCTTCACAGCCAGTCTTTCTGATAAAAGCCTCAATTCTCAAATATATTGAGAACTGAGTCAAATTTGTAGTAATACAATCATTTCCCAGTTGACAAATTCTTAATGGATTTGGGCAGGTGGTTTTGAAATGAAGAAATCAAAGCTATGTATAGGCATATGAAAACATGCTCTAAATCACTAGTGATTAGAGAAATGAAATTAAAAAAAACTCTGAGGTACCATCTTATACTTATCAGATTGGTTAATATGACAGAAAAATAAAATGATAAATGTTGGAGAGGATGTGGTAAAATTAGGACAGTAATACTTTGCTGGTGGAGTTGTAAACCGATGCAACCATTCAGGAGAGGTTTGCAACTATAGTCAAAGAGCAATCAGACTGTGCATACCATTTGATCCAGCGATACTACTACTAGGTCCGTATCCCAAAATGATTTTTTAAAAGAAAAAATACCTATTTGTGCAAAAACATTTATAGCAGCTTTTTTTTGTGGTAGCACAGAATTTGATATTGAGAGAATGCCCATCAATTGGGGAATGGCTGAACAAGTTGTGGCACATTATTATACTGGAACATTAGTATCTTCTAAGAAATGATGAGGAGGCTGATTTCAGAAAAAAAAAAAACAAACTGGAAAGACTTACATGAATTGCTGCAAAGTGAGCAGAACCAAGAAAAATATTGTGCACCTTAACACCAATATTGTGCAATTATAAACTATGCATGACTTAACATCTATGATGACATGAGCATGATATACTCAATGATACAATGATCGAAGACAATTACAAAGGACTCATGATGGAAAATGCTATCCACCTCCAGATAAAAAACTAATGGAGTCGAAATACAGGTTGAAGCATGCTGTCTTTCATTTTCCATATATATATATATTTTTCCTTTTGTTCTGTGTCTTCTTTCACAACATTGTGAATGTGGTAATTTAGTTTGAATGATTGAACATGTATAATCTACATCAAATGGCTTAATGTCTGAGAATGGGGAGGCGAGGGAGGGAGACAGATGCAAAGCTATCCAGAAGTACTAGAAGAATATTGGTATTAAAAACTGTTTTAGGGAGGAAATTTGGGGTCACTAACAGTAAATTTCTCTGTAGCAATTTTCAAAGACTGCTTCATCCTGAGTCCCCACTTAATCAGGTATTTGCATGTGATAATGATAAGAGTGATTAGATGTGTTGCATTTGATAAATCATTCACATCATCTCACTGTGGCTTTCAAAATGGGAAGCAAAACATCCACAAGGCTGCTAACCCTAACGTGGGGTGTGGAGAGTGAGTGGAGTCTGTAATCAGCAAGTTTGGTAAGCAATATTCTTCATATTCTCTTAATATTGGGAGCATAGCAATAGAGTATATTGGATAATTATCAGTTAACTCTCTCATTCACTGTCTGTCTAAATAATTTTTTTGTGTTTATTTTCACTCGTAATTTTTTTGGAAATATAATTGAAACCATTTCTTTTCATAATTTATAACTTCTAATATGTTACAGACTCTTTGTGTCTACCAACAACCTCTCCACTGCTCTTTAGGTGAGCATCCATTTCAGTTCTTTAATAATTGTAGTTCTCCATGGCATATCAATAAAATATCCCTTTAATAATATTGGTATTCAAAACATGGGCATTATTTCTTTTTTTAAATTTCTTTAAGTTTTCAACATTCATGTCAATCAAATTTTGAATTCTAAGTTTTTTCCTATTTCTCCCCTCCCTTCCCCCCAATGCAGCATGCAATCTGATACAGGCTCTATATATTTATTCATATTGAACCTATTTTCATAGTAGTCATGTGGTAAAGAAGAAATAGAACCAATGGGAGAAACCATAAGAAAGAAGAAACAAACAACAAAGGAAAAAGAGAGAACACAAAAATAATATGCTTCAATCAGCATTCAGACTCCATAGTTCTTTTCCTGGATGTGGACAGCATTTTCGATCATGGGTCCTTTAGAATTGTCTTGGGATCTTGCATTGCTTAGAATAGGTAAGTCTATCAAAGTTAATCATAACATATTGTGGCTGCTATTGTGTACAATGTTCTCCTGATCCTTCTCACTTCACTCAGCATTAGTTCATTCTAGTCTTTCCAGGTTTTTCTGAAGTCTGCCTGCTCATAATTTCTTGAAG
Organism: Phalanger gymnotis; assembly: GCA_028646595.1. NCBI lineage: Eukaryota > Metazoa > Chordata > Mammalia > Diprotodontia > Phalangeridae > Phalanger > Phalanger gymnotis. Next base: position 1,520 of record JAQQSZ010012837.1, on the reverse strand, counting down.
CACAACTAGCATTTCATTACATTTATGGATCACAACTTGTTCAGCCATCCCCCAATTGCATGTTGTTCAGCTGTTCCCCAAATGATGGGAATCTCCTCAATTTCCAATTCTTTGCCATCACAAAAAGAGATGCTATAGATATTTTTGTACATATGGGTCTTTATCCTATTTGTATGATCTCTTTGGGATTCAGACCTAGAAGTGGTATTGTTGGGTAAAAGGGTATGCACATTTTTATAGCCCTTTTGGCATAGTTCCAAATTGCTCTCCAGAATGGTTGGATTAGTTCACAACTCCACCAGCAATGCATTAGTTTTCCAATTTTCCCACATCTTCTCCATAATTTATAATTTTACTGTTTTGTCATGTTAATCAATCTGATAGATGTGATGTACTTCAGAGTTGTTTTGATTTGCATTTATCTAATAAATAGTGATTTAGGGTATTTTTTTTCATATGACTACAGATATCTTTAATTTCTTCATCTGAAAACTGCCTGTTCATATCTTTTGACAATTTATCAATTGGGGAATGACCTGTATTCTTATAAATTTGGATCAGTTCTCTATACATTTGAGAAATGAGACCTTTATCAGAGATATTGATTGTAAATTTTTTTCCAGGATTCTGCTTCACTTCTAATCTTTCTTGTATTGGTTTTCTTTGTGCAAAAAAAAAAAAACAAACTCTTTTCAATATAATCTAATCAAAATTATCCATTTTGCATTTCATAATGTTCTGTATCTCTTGTTTGGTCACAAATTCTTATGTTCTTCATAAATGTGACAGGTAAACTATTCTTTGCTCTACATAGGCTTTATTTCAAAGGTAATTAATTTCTATCTTCTGCAATTTTAGGATACCAAAACTGGACAACCTAAACTCTATTTAGATTATTTTCTAGGAGAAATAACCTTTAGTCCTCTACTTTATAAATGTCCATTGTTTGTGGTAGTGATTTTAAGCCATGTGATCATTAACATCAGCATTTGAAAATCTGAAAGCTAATCATCCCCCACTTCTTCTATAGGTGTCTTGTAACCCATATTATCTTGAATGTTTTTGCAAGTTGCAGGTGAATTTCTCTGACTACAGAAGTCTGCCAATTTTTTTTTTCAGAAAGAAGCAAAATCCTTTTTTCCCTAGGGGAAAAGGTCTACCCTATAACACAAAGCCAAGTGTTTTCTTGACTTCTTGAACAGATGTGTAGTTATTTCTGCTTGCTTTTGTTGTGTAGAAAATAATTTTATGAACATCAGCATTTCTCTAAGAAAACAAAAGTGGATTTTCTGGGTTCTATTATTCCAGGCTAGCCTTTTTTTTCAGCTTCTATATTTAGGAAACTGAAATGTGATCACACTAAAAAGACTCAGTATATACAATATATGGCTACTCTGATATTTGAATTATAAAGGAACTCCTTATAGTAGCCTAAAACAGCTGTAACTGCTTCTCTCTCTCTCTCTCTCTCTCTCTCTCTCTCTCTCTCTCTCTCTCTCTCTCTCTCTCTCTCTCTCTCT
>JAQQSZ010012836.1:0-11908 GCA_028646595.1 Phalanger gymnotis | reverse complement strand
GCTCCTTGCCCTCCTGCTCTGATCCACTGCTAGATTCCTCCCACCGTGTGAGCCAGGGACTTGGGAAGCAGCTGAAACTGGAGCACTGGAAGCAGCCTCAGGAGCTTCCTGCTGCTACCACCTCCATAGTTGCACCACCTCCACCACCCAGGGATGGGGCTAGACCTCTCTAAACTTGCTCCTGCAGTTTCCCACTAACCTGCTTTTTGTTGTTAGTGGGTTGAGAAGTCTGGTAACTGCCACAGTTCAGTGTTCCATGGCTTTCCAGCTGGCTGACTCCAGGTCTGGTCTGTCCTGGCATGGCCCACAGTGGGCTGGGCTCCGCTCCCAGCACGGTGTGATAGACCCTTCCCAGCGACCATCCAGGCTCTCCTGGGCTGGAGACCTGTTTCCTTCTGCTATTTCTTGGGTTTCACAGCTCTAGAATTTGTTCAGAGCCATTTTTACAGGTGTTTGGAGGGATTCAGGGGAGAGCTTAAGCAAGTCCCTGCTTTCTAGCTGCCATCTTGGCTCTGCCCCCCATAAAAACAATTTCTAACATTCATTTTTAAAAATTTTGAGTTCCAAATTTTCTCCTTCCCTCCCTCCTCTCCCCTCTCATTGAGAAGTCAAGCAATTTGATATAGGTTATACATGTGCAGTCATGCAGAACATGTTTCCGTATTAGTCATGTTGTGAAAGAAAACACAGACAAAAAAAGTAAAGAAAAATTTTAAAAGTTTTTAAAAAGTACGCTTTGATCTGCATTCAGACTCCATCAGTTCTTTCTCTGGAGATGGGCAGCATTTTTTATCCTAAGTCTTTCAGAATTGTGCTCATTAACACTTGAAATCACTTTTACCCAAGATGAAACCTTCTTTTGCAATTTAATCCAGTTGAATAAGCATTTATTAGATACCTACTAGGAAAGTTATAAAAGGGAGTGAATGTGGGGGTAAAAATTATGAGTTCTGTGTGGAAATACTGGTATCTCCAGGACATCATGTTCAAAATATCTGATAGACAATTGATGATTTGGACTGGAGACCAGGAGAGAAACTAAGGTCAGATATATAAATTGTGAAGTCATATGCATAAGATGAGAATCAAAGTCATGGGATGTGAGGGCAATGAAGGCATTATCAGGTGAAAGAGGGAGAGAGAGAGAGAGAGAGAGAGAGAGAGAGAGAGAGAGAGAGAGAGAGAGAAGGCCTAGGGCCAGAGCCTTGGGGTATATCCACAATTACAGGGCATGATGTGAATGATGAACCATCAGAAAAGACTGGAGTGGCCAGAGAAGTAAGAGGAGAAGGAAGAAACCAAAAAAAGGTGATCAATAATGTTAAATATTTACAAAAAAGGAAACTGAGGTTCAGAGAGATTGTGACTCCCAAGGTTATATAGCCAGATATTGACAGAGTTGAAAGCTAGATGTCAGGTTCTTGACTCCCAGGATACTATAGTACAATAGCTCATATCAAAACCTTTCTTTCATTTTTTTTTTTGCTCTTGCTTCTGCCTCCCAGAATCCCATGGAAAAACAGAGGCAATAGGCCTACCTCAGGGAGAATTTGATGCACAGAGCAAGTAAGACAACTGTCTCTACTTTGGGATTTTAAGTATTGCCAATCTTGACTTGTACAGTGCTCAGAACCTGCCCACTCTTTTGCTTTAAGGAAAGGGTATTGAATCTTTATATTCTTGTGGAGAGAAGTTGCTTATTGCCTCTCTGAAGTTCACTTATCTTCAGGATAAGTCAAAAGACATCAAAATTAACTCACTTTTGATCTCTGTCTTTCTCTCTCTCCATCTCTCCCTCCTCCCACCTCTTTCTCCATCTATGACCCTCCGTCTCTATCTGTCTCTGTATCTCTGTCTCTGTCTCTCCATTTCTCCATGTCTCTGTCTCTCTTTCTCTTCCTCTCAATCTCAGTCATAGTTTCCAGCTCTCAGGCGCTCATGTGCCACGTACTCCAAGTTCTTAGAAACTAAGCTTCAAATTCCAAACATCACAGAATCAAAAGTCTACTGTGAAAAGGGAGGCCTGAGAACCTCCATATTCTAGCTTTGCTACTTACTAGCTCTGTGACCTTGGCCTTAACCTCTCTGCCCTTATTCTGATCACCTGTAAAATGAGAAAGCTGGATAAGATAACCTGGAAGATGCCTTCTCCCACTAAATCCATGACCCAATGCTCTGGAGCTGGAAGGGGCTTCAGAAGCCAACTAGTGTAACTCCATGTTAAGCTTCTTCACTCTCTTGTTCCCAGCTTCTCGATTATCCCCATCTACAGGTTAAATCACACACTAAACTACATCTCTGGCATCTACTGGGGATTTTTGTTTAAATATTTCTTTTAAAATCAGTAGTCTCATTTTCCTTCTCATCCCCTGCCCCTCCCACACATACCCCGCAACCAAATGACTAAAAATCCTACTTATCTCAAAGCTATGAGGGTCTCAGTTCCTGTCTCCAGTTTAACTAGACAGGGAGTTTACTAGGCATAAAATTTTCTCTTCCTCAGGAAGTTTCAATGAAGAAATTTCTAAAATGGACGGTACCAGAATATGGAAGCACCACTCTAATGTAGGTCTTTGTCACCTCATGCCTGGATTATTGCAATAACCTACTAGTGGATCTGCTTGTCTTGAGTCTCTCCCCATTCTAATTCATCTTCCAATCAGCCACTTTCCTAAAGTGCAGTTCTGATCATGCCACCTCTCTCCCACCATTCAATAAACTCTATTCATTTCTTATTACTTCCAGGATCAAATAAAAAGTACTTTGTTTGGCATTCAAAGCCCTTCATAGTCCCTTTCTACCTTTCCAGTCTTCTTAACCCTTATCCCCTGACACAGACTCTTTGATCCAATGACACTGACCTCCTGGCTGTTCCATGACCAAAATACTCCATCTCAGTTCCAGGCATTTTCTCTGGTTGTCCCCCACGCCTAGAATGCTCTCCCTCCTCCTCTCTGATTACTGACATCCAAAGCCTTCCCCAACCCCTCTCAATTCCAGTGCCTCCCTTAGGTTAATTATTTCCTATTTATCCTGCATATAGCTTGCTTTGTATATATTTGTTGAATGTTGTCTTCCCTATTCTAGTATCTTTGCCAAGAAAACCCCATGGACAGTATGGTCCACAGGATCATAAAGAGTTGGATACAACTCAACAACTGAACAACAATACCCTGTCCTTAAAAAATTAAAACAAAGACAAAACAAACAAACAAAAGACATTCACTAGGCCCTATTTTCCCCTCAAGCTATGGTCCCGTGTGTCTCTTTCTTTTCTGGGTTAACAATGACCTTGCCCAGCCCTCCCTCACTTAAATCCAATTCATTTGCAAGTCATGGCATCACCTACCTGATGTCATGGTCCTCTTTGAGAATGAAGGACAAGCAACAAATGTCAGTCAACACCCATTGCCTCCACTTCCTTTCCTCTCATTTACTTATCAACTCATTTCAGTTTGGCTTCTTACCTCATTACTCAATTGAAACTGCTCGCTCCAAAACTACCAGTGATTTCTTAAGTGACAGATCTATTGGTCTTTTCTCAACACTCATCTTTCTTGACTTTTCTGCAGTATTTGACACTATTGACCTCTTTCTGGATATGTTCTCCTCTCTGGGTTTTTGTAACACTGCCCTTTTTTGGTTCATTTTGAACTGGGAAACTTCGTATCTCAAACTCAACATACCCCAAACCTACTCCTCTTCCAAACTTCCCAATTTTTGTCGTGTTCCACAATCCTTCCAGTCACCTAGGCTCATCACCTGAGTGTCATTCTTATATTCTCGCCCCCCTCCACCCACTATATTCAATAGCTTGCCAAATTTTGTAATTTCTACCTCAATATCTCTGGTACATGTTCCCCTTCTCTTCACTCACACAGCCACTCCATCCCTACCTCCATCCTCCAGTAAAGGCCTGGAATATTGCCTCTGTTTTAGGTCTTCCTCTTCTCCAATCCATTCTCCACAGAGCTGCCAAAATGATTTACCTAAAACCCAGACACAACCATGTCATTCTCCTACTCAATCAATGCCAGTGGCCCCCAATTACATCTAGGATCAAATATAAACTTTTCATTTGGTATTCAAAGTCCTTTATATCTGACCTTCAACCTGCCTTTCCAGCCTTATTATACATCATTCCTTTTCACACACTAGGTAGTCTAATCAGTCTGCCTTTCTTATTCTTACTCACGCACACCGCTCCATTTCCCATCTTCATGCCTGGACTTTCACCTGTAATGTAGTCTCTCCATACCTTTGCCTCTAAGAAATCATGGTTTCCTTGCAGATTCAGCTCAAGTGCCACCTTCTACATGAAACTTTTCCAGATTCCCCCCAGCTTCTATTACCTCACTTCCAAAATCTTTCTATTTATTTTGTATCAAGTTGTACATAGACATACTACCTCCTTCCTTTCCTCCCATCAAATGTAAGCTCCCTGAAGGCAATTTCACTTTAGTCTTTGCACCTAGCACAGTACCTGGCAAACAGTAGGCTCTTAATAAATGTTTGAGGATTGATTAATCTATTGCTATACTAGCTCTTTGGTCAGACACTTATGAAATCTCTTTCTCCTGCTATATTACACAATGAAAAAGAGATTGTAGAGAGTAAAGAAGTCAGAGAAGGAATTAAAGATGGTAAAAGATCTCTGAGGAAAGGGTATAGGAATGGGTTTCACTCAGACTACAAAAGGTAAGGTGGCGTTTGTGATAGACTTACTTTCATAGATCTGTTCCATCTCCACTAATGCCATGATAGCAGGAGGTGGATTTAAACTGTAGGATGTTGGGACTGAAGTTAGATGCTAGGAAGAATTTCTGAAGCGAAGGTTGAGGAATGGTATGGAATCTCTTATTTTGGAAGTCTCTATAAACAGGATAAACTCTTCTCTATCTAATTAATCTAAGTATGCAGGCAAAGGAATGGACTAGCTGACTAATCTGTCTATAATGTCATGATGTCAATATAATGCAAGGTTTTAACTCACTATTGTCTATTCTTCAGTTTTGGTCATTCAGAAGCTACAATGATGTAAAAGGACCTCTTGAATGGGTTAGTGTCCTGACTGATGACCCTTTGACTCTATTTCATCTTTTAAAGACCTTTCTCGAGGTCTTATCTGATAGCTTAATAACAACAATAACTTTGTGGAGTGTTTTAAAATTGACAATGCACTTTCACATCCATAGAGCCTCATAAGAACACCATGAAGTGAGATTTCAATCTATCAAAAAGCACTTATTAAGTGCCTATGTGCCAAGCACTGTGCTAAGGGCTAGAGATACAAACACAAAAGCAAATCTATTCTAGCCTTTCAAATGGGGGAAGCATCTTATACATATCCCTTGCATGGGAGTAAATAGCCTGTGGCACCAGTAAGCTGGGTAGGACTAACTATCAGTCATCCACTGAGCTGCTATGCATATATTTGACCCACTCTTTGCCTACTTGCAGCCTGGGACTCCTCAGTTTGTGTCTTGGGAGGCATCTACTGACTACCTCCTTCTTTTTTTTAATATGCTGTGAATTAAATATTCAGCTCAAGCTCCCAAATATTTTGTTCTGAGAAAATACAATCTTGAGTTTATAAGACCCCAAGATTGAAATCAGCTTTCCTTCTAGGATTTTGTTCTCCTTCAGTTCCCAATGTCAAATAAATGACAGAACTGGGATACATTTGAATAGCGCCCAGATTTTAATACATTGACACACACACTAAGAAAACACTTAAAAATATAATTTACAGATATATCAAATCTAAAAGTAGTCTGCTACCTCAAAGAAGGAAAGAGAGTTCTGGAGCAGTATAGCTGGCTTTCCTTTCATTGAGGTCTTCATTAGGGAATGGGCAGCTAGGTGGCCCAGTGGAGAGAATGCCATCTCTGAAGTCCAGAGGACCTGAGTTTAAATCTGACCTCAGACACATACTAGCTGTGTGACCCTGAACAAGTCAATTAGCCCTGTTTGCCTCAGTTTCTTCCTTTCCTCCCTGGAGAAGGAAATGGCAAAAAATTCCAATATCTTGGCCAAGAAAAACCCAAATGGGGTCACAAACAGTCAGACACAACAGAAATGACTCAACAACACAGCAAACCAAAAGAATAATGGGGGTGAATAACAAGTGATTGAGTCTTTTTCCCAACCCCAGTGGAGAAATAAATATAAGGCAATCTCACCAACAATGCCTTTCCTGAATCTTGAATGGTTTCTAGGCATCTAAAGGTTCTGTACCTGGATCCTCAGTATTTGCCTCTGTCACTAAAGAGTGATACCTGTTAGCGCTGAGCTCCATCTGTGATGTCAGAGTTCAGCTGTATTGGCTTAACCTCTGCTATTCTCCACTTGTCTACTCATGTTTGGTCCTCTGTGCTTGCTTCACCACTTGCTTGGTTTATGCTACCCACAAGCCTCCTTCAAGGTCAAGATCAAAAAAGCACTCTGTGTAGTTTGCCCTTAGGTAAAGTCTGAAACTCTCAGAACTAGAAAGGGGGCTAGCTTACCCACAGGCAGATTCTACCTCCTCCCCCCCTTGCCTCATGTCCAAGACCTTTTTGAGGAACTCCAAAACTAGGGGAAAACACTTCTCTATCAATCGACCATAGCCTTTGGATAAGTACAGAGTCATTCTAATTGGAATGTCCTTAGTGGTGTGCTGAAGTCTTGGGCCTAAGGATGACTAGTACAGAAATGTGTTAACGATTTACTATCTATGCATATGTGGTTTTACAGGGACCTCCAGGAGGCAACGTCTTAACCCAAAAGAAAGGATCTTTGGGCAGGTAGGGCTCCATTCAAAATCATGCCCTATAGGCAGCTGCTTTCTTGGCAACTTTGCCTCTGTCCAAATACTGCTCCATAACGCAACAAAAACGATCCTCATCATGCAAGTACAGGGATATCCCCTCCCTAAGATCTGGGACTTTTGAAAAATGAATGATGCTAAACCACTAAATTTTAGTTTTGTCTGTGGTTCAGGAGCCTCTTCCTCTGTTGTCTGTTCTTTAACAGTTTCTAAAAACTGAACTTTATACCCAGACTCCCTTCCTCTTTGTGTTTTCTAAGACTGATCTTATGATATCAAGCAAGGGTTTTAGTTTTCAAATGGACCCCCTTCCTAATTTCCTCTTCCCTCTTGGTTCCTTTTAGTTCTCAACTTTGAATGTTCTCTCCCAGAATTTAGACAGTCATCCCATAAAGAAGGATGAATCCTAGCTAACTCCTCCCACTGTATTTTGGGAGGCTCCAAACCTGTAGCAAAGACCAGGTAGCTGAATTAGTAGCTTAGGAAAACTGTAGGAGGAAGGAGGTAGTAACCGGTCTATTTTTTTAAATAAAGACTTGAGGCTGAAAGATGTACAGTCAGCATAAATTACCTCTCATCCTCCGCCAACACCAAGGAAGGCTAGGAATAGTGATCTAGCCACAAAAAAGTCCTTTAGATAATTGAAGACTATTTTTTCTTCTCTAAGATAAACAAGTCTATTTCCTTCAATGAATCTTCACATGGCATAAACTCAAGGCCCATTAGCATCTTGGTTGCCCTTTTGTAGACATTTTGTAGCTTACCAATGTTTTTCCTAAAAGATGGCACCCAGAACCAAACATGAAATACTCCAGATTTGGTCTGACCAGGGCAAAGGGACAGTAGGTCAGCCACATCCTGGTTCCAAGCTGTAATGCCTCCCTTAAGGTAGCCTAAGATCATATGAGTTTTTCTGGATACCTCTTCACACTGATGACTCGATGAACTTTCAGCCTGCTAAAATTCCAAGATTTATTTGAATTAACTTGTCTCTAGCCATCCCACTCCTGACCATATATATGTGTATGTGTGTATACAGAGAGAGATGATTTTTTAAATCTATGTATAGTTTTCTATTTATCTCTGTTAAATTTCATATTGTTAGATTTGACCCAATGTTCTAGCCTATCAAAGTTATTTTTATAACAAGTTCTATCGTATAATACTATCTGTAAATTTGAGAAACATGCTATCTATACATGTTTATCGAAGTCGTTGATAAAAATATTAGATATCATAGAGCCAATCACAGATGCCTGAAGCATTTCACTGGAGACCTCTTTCTAAGTTGATATAGAATTATTACTAAATATTCTTTAGGTCTAGCCATTCAACCAATTATTAATGTATAGAATTGAGGTGTATGGATATTCAAGGAGAACTAGCACCTTGGTGTGAGGGCTTACTGAGCCCTTTTTAGGGCTGCTCATACACATTTGGAATCTACCTGTTACCCAGTTCTCACCTGGGGCTCCTAGAAGCTGTAGCATGTGAAGTGGCCACATCCCAGTAAAAACCTCCTTGGCAGATGGGCTAAACCAGGTTGAGGGTCACTGACAGGCTTCCGACCTCGGTGAATTAGGGGGATGTCTACCCCAAGCAGGTGAAGACTTCCCCTAGTGGAATGGGTGGACAAGAACAATTTGTTCCAATGGCCAGCTGAAACAGGTGTTGTGGAGAGCTTAGACTTTGGTCAGACATCAAAGATGCCAGGGTCATCCACTGTATCTCGAGCCATTGCCAGTCATCCTGATTTTTGTCTTGCCACCGGACTTTAATAACTCTGGAAGAGAGAATGAGGCTGATGACTTTGTATAACTCTGCCTCAGTTAAAGCCAATTTACGTGCAAGTCAAAACATCACCCTCATGATGTCATTGGTCTTCTTCGAAAAGGAAGGACAAACAACAACAATCCATTGAATTATACTATTGTCTAACCCAGCTCTTCTTTTCCACAAGAATAACACAAAAGGTCTTATTGCAAATGCTTTACTAAAATCTGCGTAAATTACATCCACAATACTCCTGTGACCTACCAGTTTAATAATTCTATCAAAAAAGGAAATAAAATTAGTTTGACATGACCTGTTCTTAATGAAGGCATGGAGCAATTTGTGATGTCTGCTTTCTTTTCTAAGAACTCACTAACCATCCTTTTTATAATGCATTCTAGAATTTTAACAGGATTCAAAATGAAGCTCCCTGACCTATAGTTTTTCAGATTTCATTCTCTCGCCATTTTTGCAAAATCAAGAAATTTTCTCTTCTCCAAACCTGGGGTATATCTCTAATTCTCCATTATCTTTTAGAAATAAATGACAAAGATATGGCAACCACATTTACTACTTTTTCCAATAGCCACAAATATAATTCTTCTGGGTGGTCAGGTGATGTGAAGCAATCAGGGACAGTTAGGTGCTTACTTTCTATCTTGCTATTTCTCTTGGGCATCAATTTCCTGTTAGCAATTCCAACCCCCTATTAGTCACTTTTGCTCTGTCCTTTCAAAGTCAAAGATCTTCCTCCTTTAACAGAGAAAATAGAAGGAAACTCAAAATTGAAAAGTTCTATCTTCTCTGTCTAAAGTTATTAATGTACTATCCACTCCAAGCAAGAGTCCTATCTCTTCTTTGTTCCTCCTCTTTTCACCCAATATAGCTCCAACCTCCCCCTCCCCTCCGTTTTGCTGTCTTTAGCTTTTCTCACTATCTTCACTCATTCTGAACTTTTATACTCAGGTCTATTCGAACAGGACCATGCTATACTTTTATATGTCATATAAAAATCGAAAATTTTAAAATTTGACTCCCCGTTTTCCTTTTCTTTGGAATTGTTTTTTCTGGGTCTTCATAATTCCATTCTGGATTATTTCTGCTTTTTATTTGTATTCCTAGTGCTTGACACATAGTAATCACTTAATAAAAGCCTACCAATTGATTGAGTCTTAAAAACTGCCCATTCCTTCTGGGATGACTTTCTCACTAAAATTTTAGTCCATGAAATCTGTAGTACCAAAATCTACGATGCATGTCAGTCAATTCTTGGCTTTCTTCTCCTTCTCTAATCAGTAATCTGAGATGGAGTAATTACTTCCCCTTAAGGTTCTTCTGCATCCCAAAATCCAGTTCAATTGATAAGAATCAAAGACAGTATAGAATTTCCTCTTGTCCTTTTTTCACCTTCTGAAGTGTACAACTATTATTCAAAGGTGATGGCAAGGAAGGGGAAACCTGAGATTTACCAGAAAATTAGATAAATCCAGGTGGAGGCAGGAAGGGGTTGAATCAGACATGTCTTTAATCCTCACCTAGAGTTGTATCAATATGCATCTCCTTCCTATTCTAGGGCCCTGCCCCTTCACTTCTACTCCATATCTGTGACTGGCTAGGGGTAAAGGAAGAGGGAAGGGAGGGAAGGTTTTTAGAATTTTAGTATAATTAATATAGTCACTCCCTATTCAGTAAAAACAAAGAACAAAGCTACAGGTGAATTCAAGATTTATTCCCAGATCACAGAGGAAGGATCAGAAGCTAGCTCTTCCTGCACTTAGGTAATCAATCCAGGTGTGTCGCCTAGAAAGCAGTCTCTGCCCTTTACTTACTATCACTAAGAAAGTGTTTCACAATACTTGAAAATGAAGAAAAGTTACAACTGCACAAGACACTTCCCTTGTGACTCACTGGTTATTCGATACAAAAGGTTCCATCTCCTATTTCTATGCCTTTATATTATGTCCCCCATTTTTGAAATGCACTCCATCTTTACCTCCGCCTCTCAAAATCCTGTTTTTTTCAAGACTTAGTTCAAGCATCACTTTTTACATAAAACTTTTCCTGACCCCTGTCCTCAGCTGCCAGTTGTGTGTATTTTGTATATACTTACATAGCAAGAAAAATTTGAGGTCTGCCACACTTATCTGTATGTCACCTTTTGGTCTACTAGGACTCATCCTCATTTTTTTATCTGGAGCTTATGTGATCTGAGGGTATGTTTGTATATTTTCTTTCCAATTAATAAAATTACAAACTAATTTTGATTAGCTTGAGTCCTCATCCCAGTTCATTAAATATTATTTATTTAATAAACTAGAGAAAACTTCCCAAATATTAACAACTAACATAAATTTATTAATAAATAAAATCAATAATAAAGAGATAATTATTTACATTATTCCACTTATGAAAAAATCATAGCCAGAATTACTTCAAACTCTCACTATGTAGATGATAATTTTTCATTTTTAGAAACAGGACTTTGTCATTCAGTTCACTTTATGTGTTGATTAAAGTTTTTTAAGAATCTTTGTCATATTTCTCTCTAAGTTAAAGAGTTAAATTCAATTACTTAGGAAATAAACTAGGTTATTCCTTTTTCTTTGTTCTCTCTTCAGTCATCACAAGAAAGAATCTTTCCAGTATACTTTATATTCGCCAGCTCCTTACAGACTCTCATGGATTTCTCTTAGGAAAAAAATTGCAGATTCTCATTGACTCCATAGAGAAAAGCACTTCATAGCAAGATATTTTTTCAATTGTCTTCAAATTGCCAGCACAAACTGCCTTTTCCACAACATTGCATTTGGCTCTTAAAGCTATAGCAAGAGTGTCTATACTCTCTGGTACAGCTTTCCTCTGTTTATTTTCTTCTATTTTAATTTTTTTTATTATTTAATATATTTAGTTTTTGGCATTGATTTTCACAAGAGTTCGAATTACAAATTTTCTCCCCATTTCTACCCTCCCCTCCACTCCAAGATGGCGTATATTCTGGTTGTCCTGTTCCCCGGTCAGCCCTCTCTTCTATCACCCCACTCCCTTCCCATCCCCTTTTCCCTTTCTTTCTTGTAGGGCAAGGTAAATTTCTATGCCCCATTGCCTGTGTATCTTATTTTCTAGTTGCATGCAAAAACTTTTTTGTTTTTGTTTTTGAACATCTATTTTTTAAAACTTTGAGTTCCAAATTCTCTCCCCTCTTCCCTTCCCACCCACCCTCCCTAAGAAGTCAAGCAATTCAACATGGACCACATGTGTATCATTATGTATAACCCCTCCACAACACTCATGTTGTGAAAGACTAACTATATTTTGCTTCTTCCTAAC
>JAQQSZ010012835.1:0-11908 GCA_028646595.1 Phalanger gymnotis | reverse complement strand
CTTAGAACTGAGACTAGGGCACCTGCTGTCTTCTAAGTGATGACAAGCACTCTTCTTCAACCTGGAACTATGACCATGACCTGGATATAGGCAATTTTAAGAATGTCCCAAACTCAGTGCCAGCAAATCATCCCCTGAAATCTCTTTTTTATTAGTTATATATCACTCTTTCTTTCAGTGGGGTGAAAGCTCCTGAAGCTATGCTGTTGCTTTTGCAGCTGCTTCCACAGCCTGCTGCTAGTGTTACCATGGAGTGCACTGGACACTGGGTCCCCCACCACCCTGCCTCATAAACCACTCCTGCTGACTCCTTAACTTTTCTTGGACTGGAAAAATGTGTAACCTCATTCTTTTGGTGGCTCTTTCACTCCAGAATAGGACTGGTGGCCTTATTTTAAAGGATTTTGGAGGGAAATGTGAGATTTCAGTTGTGTTGCTGCTTGTATTCTGCCATCTTGGCTTCCTGCCACACTTTTGATATTTAATTAATATCTGTCCTTCTGACAGTCCTATATATTGTTTTTCCTTCTGACCTCTACAACCAAACTGAATTGTCAAACCCTGATTTAATATGATGCTTCTTCAAATACTTGAAGTGAACTTTTATATTGTCTTCACTTTTTGAAACTAAACATCCCTATTGTCTTTGGCTGGCTCTTATACGACACAGTATGACATAGTCCTTATTCAACTTACAACCTTGGTTGTCTTAAGAATAGCACACTGTTTGTCAACATGGTCTATGAAATGAAGTGCCTAGTAAAAATCTAGACATGGTACAAAATGCAATAAGACTGTCAACACTCTTGTTCTGGACACTATGACTGTCTTAATATACCTTAAGATTATTTTACCTTTTTATGTGCAATGTTATACTATTTATCTAAATTAAGCTTACAAGCTCACTAAAACCCTAAAATCTTTGTCACTTGAATTATTATTTATCTATACTTCTTCCAATAAGTACTAGTGGATTTGATTTTCTACAATTCAAATATCAGATTTTATATTTATCCATACTAAATTTCATCTGACTAGATTGGTTCTTTCATTGTAACATGTTCACATCTTTTGGGGAGCTAATTTAATCACCTTATATGTCTGTTAATTCTCTTAGCTTTCTGGCATCTTAAAATTTAACAAACAACTCATTGGATTTTATCCAAGTCATTTAGCAAAATTTTGAATGGCACAGGGCCAAAGGCATATCTTTGGGGCTCTCAGAAATATCACTACAAACTGATATTGACTTATCAGTTATTTCTTCTGAGTCATCAGTCAACCACTGCCAGTTCTCCCTAACTATTTTATCGAGGCCCACAATTCTTCAGATAATAACCCTCAGACTTAGACTTTCTTAAATGTTTTGATGAAATCAGGCTACATTATATCTAAGGCATTTGGCTAACCTACCCTTCTAATAAACTCCTTGAGAAAGGACAAGAGGTGGTTTTATCATGATATTTTCCTGATGAAGCCATGTAGGCATTTAAGGAAAATGATTTCATTTTCCAGGAAAAAAAAATACAAGAACTATTCCTCTAGTTTCACTGATGTAGGAGATGCCTAGATGAGGAGGTTCCCTCTACTAATTCAGATTACTCCCTTCTCTGAAACTTAGTTTCTTAGATGGCTAAATAGAAGTATGAGAGTTTAAATGACCTGCCCAGGGTCAGACAGCAAAGTCTGAATGTGCAAAGTCAGTATGTGCCGAGTCAGAACTTGAATATAGGAAGTCAGGGCTGGAATATAGATTTTCCTAGTTTATCAGTGATATGCCCTAGCATGAAGCACCACAGTATTATCCCTCATGTGTAAATGTCCATTCACTCTCTGAAATCACTTGCTTAATCAGATTTCCCTCCTGTTGGCATGTCTTGCTTCTGAGAATAGGTAATATAATTACAACACCAACTCAAGATCTTAGGGTATGCTACTGTTGAGGGGATGCATCACCTTACTAGTCACTATAGTTTTAGAATTCCAAATGATGTGCTTCCCTCCTGCACAAAATCAGTCAGACAATGATGATACCTGAAGTTCTTAAGACATAAAATATTTAAGTAATAATAAGATATACTAAGTAATATGGTAACATTACAGTTATATAATGTAAGACAGTCCAGGAATAATCAATACAAACCAATTAACCCATAATCCTGGGTCATTCTTTATCACAAATGCATAAAGGAGAGTAGGCAAATGCTTACAGAAATCTAGCAGGGAGATAAAAGAAAACAGGACAACATCTGTTTAGAGAAATTCACAATTCTGCAATGAAGGCTGTGATGTCCATGTTCTCTTCATGAACAATCCATATTATACTAATCCACTTCTCTGCTCACTATTTTTATTCTGATTCTCAGTGATTGCCTGCTGGGACAATTTTCTTCTTTTCTCCACTTGAACTGATGAAACAGTGAGAAGCTCTTTTAATTGAAGTAATGTACTGTGATTATGATGATAAACAGTTCCCTTAATCCAGAGAACTGAAAATCTCCCTATATTGAACCTATGGTCATTACAGACAAACTTAATCATCTTTTTATTTGATAAAATGTGGCATTGACCAATCAGTTTCTAACAGTATATTCAGACCCTTCCCCCACTCCAAACATATTTTATTTTCTCCATATAAAAGGAAAGAAACCCACATGGTCTAAGAGCCTCTGCTATCCCAGACACGTAAACTAGGCCCTTCCTGGAGTTAGCCCCACCTTGGGCCGCACCTTAGTTGCCAATCCACACCCACATAGGTTTTACACCTAATAGGGGTTTGGGCCTGGGCCTTAGCACTTAGTAAGATTCAATGAAATAGCTGAATTACTCAAAGCAAACAAAAGCCAAATTCTTCAAGGGCATTTGTTGAACTAAGTGCTAAGGAGCCCATTTTGCTTACCAGCACTGGTACTCACCATTTGTTTAGCAACAGTCATTTTGGGTAGTTAGATTGCATATTGGATGGATGGACATTTGGAGTTAGAAATACCTGAGTTGAAACCCTGCCTCAGATACTTACTAACTAAATGAACCAGTGTAATTCATTTAATCTCTCAACTTTGTTTTATTCAGATCAAAGTGCATTTATTTGCAGATTACCTGAAACAAAACAAAACTTTGACTTCGGAAATATCTACATAGCATTAAAAGGACTCTTTCTAAGAGGTGTGTCCTTATAAATGTGCTAAGATCCTAAAATATTCCCTGACAAATTAAATCAAAGAGATAATTCTGTCCAATGAACCTCTTTAATATCAACTGAGGGAAAAAATATTGACTGAGAAATAATATAGTAAAATGTTTGTGTAACAGAAGTACAAGTAGAATAGAATCATCTACCAATTTTGAAGTCTTCAAGATGCTCTTAGAGCCAACTGATATTGCATTGATTACAACATGCCCCAAAACATCCTAGGGCCTGCCCAATAAGATCTTTGATCATTTGAAAGTGATCAAATTTGAGGCAGAGCCAACAAAATAGAATAGGTGCAGACATTAAACAGAACTATCCCAATATTTCCCTTCAAACATTCTTCAAAATAATGCCTCAAATAAGATAGAATGGCAAAGCCAAAAACAAACAAACAAACAAAAAAAAAACAGCTCAGAGTGAGACACTTTTCTGGCCTAAGAAAAAGTATGAGATTGGAGGAGGTCTGATTCACTGGAATGGAGGCCTATCTCTGACAACAGCAGCTACGGCGGCAACAGCTCTCACCCCAGTGACAGTAAAATGGGTAAAACAACTGGTCAGAAAGAGATTACAGGGGACCCTTTGCTGGCACTGGGTATAGCTGGCACTGACTGGCAATGATATTGCCCATGTCGAAGAAAATATCACCTTAAAAAAAGCAGAATTGGCCAAATGTAAAAAGAGGTACAAAAGTTCAATGAAGAAAATCATTCTTTAAAAATTAGAATTTGGCAAGTGGAAGCTAATGACTCCATGAGACTTCAAGAAAAAAAAAATAAAACCAAAAGAATGAAAAAAATAGAAGAAAATGTGAAATATCTCACTGGGAAAATATCCTGGAAAAGAGATTGAAGAAAGATCATTTAAGAAATACTGGACTCCCTGAAAATGATGATAAAAAAAGAGGCTAGACATATTTTGAGAAATTATCAAGGAAATACATACGATATATATGATCCAGAGAGCAAAATAGAAATTGAAAAAAAAAATCCACCAATCACTTCCTGAAAGAGATAACAAAATAAAAACCCTCAGGATTATTACAGCCAATCCCAGAGATCCCAGATTGAAGAGAAAATATTTCAAGGGTTCAGAAAGAAACATTTCAAATATTGTGGAGCCATAGTCAGGATCGCACAATATTTAGTGCCTGCCACGTTAAGTGGAGGACTTGGAATATGACACATCAGAAGGCAAAGGAGCTAGAGTTACAACCAAGAATCATCTACTCAGCAAAAATCACTGGTTGATCCTTCAAGGAGGAAATAGATATTTAATGAAATAGAGGACAGTCAAGCATTCCTGATGAAAAAATACAGAGATGGACAGAAATTCGATATTTAAACAGAAGATTCAAGAAAAGCATAAGAAGGTAAAAATGAACGTTATCATAAAGGAATCAATAGAGTTAAACTGTTTACATTCTTATATGGGAAGATAGTACACATAACTCCTAAGAACTTTATCATTATTAGGACGCTTAAAATGTATTTTCATAGACAGAGGGGATAAGCATGAGTCTATTTTGTTGTAATGTTTTTTTTTTGTTTGTGTGTGTGTTTTTTAATGAAGGGTTGAAAAAGAGTGTTACTCTGGGAGAAGCTAGGGAAATTTTTCTCACATAAAAGAGGTATGAAAGGAAGAGTTTTTACAATTGTGAGGGAAATTGGCATAGCAGGTAATACTTGAACCTCATTCTTAGGAGAAAATTTAGCTTAAAGAGGGAAGAATATATGTATGTATGTATGTATGTATATATGTATGTATATGCATACACACATATACATATATGTAAGTATATAGAAACATGGCTCACCTACTATGGAAATAGGAAGGAAAGGAGATAAGAGATATGGGGAGAAAGGGTAGATTAAGGGAGGCAGTGGTTAGAAGAAAAAATGGAATTTTGAGGGGAGAGAGAGAGAGAGAGAGAGAGAGAGAGAGAGAGAGAGAGAGAGAGAGAGAGAGAGAGAGAGAGAGAGAAGAAAATGGAATGTAGGGAAACATACCACATAGTAATAATTGGGAATATGAATCAGATGAACTCATCTATAAAATGAAAACAGATAGCAGAATAGAATAGAAACTCCTACAATATGTTGCTTATAGGAGACACACTTGAAACAGAGAGCCTCACACAGAGTTAAAATAAAGGGCTGAAGCAGAATCTAATATGCTTCAAATTAAGTAAAAAAAATCTGCACTAACTATACTGATCTCAAGCAAAAGAGAAGACTAAATTGACCTAAATAAAGAGATAATCAGGGAAACTACATTATGCAAAAAAAAATACCATAGAAACTGAAGTAATACAAAAAATTGTACTGTAGGTTTCTGTGACTGAGTCCTCATGCCTCAAATATGTACTGAGTATAGAACTTAATTAAATTTATAAAAATAAGAGCCATATTTCAATTGATGAATGGTTAAAGTATATAAACAAGCAATTTTCAGAAGAAGCAGCCAAATGTATTTATAGTCATATGAAAATACGTTCTAAATCATTATTGATTAGAGAAAGGCAAATCAAAACAACTCTGAGACATCAGCTCATACCTAGCAAAAATTACAAATGCTGGAGGGGCTGAGGGGAAAGAAAAGTACATTAATGAACTGCTGGTAGAGTAGTGAACTGGTCCAACCATTCTGGAGAACAATTTGGGGCTAGGCTCAAATGGCTATCAAATTTTGCCTACCTTTTGACCCAGAAATACTACTACTACATCTCTATCTCAAAGAGATCAAAAGAAAAAAAAAAGAAGGAAAAGGAAATGGCAAAACATTTCAGTATTTTTACCAAGAAAAACTAAATCGGGTCATGAAGAGTCATATATGACTAAAAGGATTGGATGACAACATTGTTGTGCTGTAGGAAATGATAAGGGAGGTAGTTTCAGAGGAAAAAAATGGCAAGACCTATTAGATGGCAAGAACTGTTAGAAAATGAAGTGAGAAAAACCAGGAGATTATTGTGTACACTAACAGCAATGTTGTAATAATGATTAATTGTGAAAGACTTGGCTACTTTGATCATCCAATGATCCAATACAATGATCCCAGACAATTCCAAAGGACTCATGATAAAAAAAAATGCTGTCCACCTCCAGAAAGAGAAATGATGAACTCTGAGTACAAATTGAAGTATAATTTTCTCACTTAATTTTTCTTGCCTCTTTTGAGATGTGGCTAATATGGAAATATTTTGCATGATTTCATATGTGCATATGATATCATATTGCTTGCTTTCTCAGTGGGTAGGTGAAAGTGGGATGGGGAAGAAAGGTAGAGAGAGAGAATTGGAATTCAAAAGCTATCTCTAATTAGCCCATTCCTAGTGACTGCTAAAATAGTTGTCAATGGGAACACAATTCAAATTCTCTGAATCTATTAGACCCTTTCAGAGATTGCACTCTATTATCATAGACTTAGGGAAGAGTAGCTTCCATTTTAGAATCCATCATTGAAGTAAGCTTATTATGGAAGTTGTTAGTGTTGCCAAGAATCAGGTTAGTGCAATAGATGGTGAACTGGCATCAGAAATAAAAATATTTGAATACTTAATGACTGAGGCTTTGGGCAACTTCTCAATGCTCACAGATACATTTCTGAGTCTATAATTTGCAGTATCATCACAGATCTGCATTGGTACAAGAATCTTTCTTGTTAGAATATCCATATATTCATGAAATATGAGGACCAAACCAATAATTATTAAAAATCATCATATTTCTCTTATTAATATTACCCACTATTTTTATTTCCTCAAAGGGCTTTGAATAAAAATAATCTATCATCCCTTTATCTCTGTTCCTCTACCTTTACCAACCATAAAGCATAACTATTATAGTTATAATTGCTTCCTTACTGTTCCCAAATGAAACTGTATTGCTTTTGTTCCCATGACATTTGCTCACACTCTTATGCCAACTTAAAGGACTTTTGAACTTCCTCACCGTACATGAAAATTTGAGTCTACTTTTGATAAACTGATCAAGTGTCACCTTGTTAAGGTTTCTGTGACCACTCTTTAACACAATGTTAATTCTTTTCTGATAGATAGTATAGCCTATTAGTTTTCATCTGGCATTTTATATTGTATTTTTTTTCCTTATTTTATTTTAAATGATTGATTGGCTACTTCAGGTAATCATAAAAAAACACCTACAATTTTTGTTATGTGCTATAGAGTATACAAAAATTGAAAGCCAATTTGTTGCCTTTCCATTTGGAGAGATATGCAATAAGGTAATATACAAGTTTCAAACACAGCAGTAATTGCCAAATAAGACATAAAATAAGAGTCATAAATGCTTAGGAGAGGAAGAAATCTCTGAAGTACATTACCTATCTCACCTCATATTTTAACCTCCTTGAAAATATGGAATATAACAGAAAGATTTGAATTAGTGTAGGACCTTAAATAGTAGTGTCTGTCTAAATTTAATGATCTAGATATTTAGAGTGAAATGAAAAGTGAGGACTGGAATGGTTATGTCATTTGGTACTGAGCAAGGGAGGCAGCAATCTACAGACAGTAGTCTTTGGAGGTAAAGAGGAAAGGAAATTTCAAGGAGCAGAAAGGGTGATGGAGTTCCTGTGGTCACTTAGTATGTGCTTCTTTAAAAAGGGCCAGATATTTGAAAATTAAGCAAAAACTTCTTTGATCAATGCAATTCAAAAAACTGTTTCATCCTATTGAAACTCATCAAAACTATGAAATCATGAGTGAAAGTTTAGTTCCTGCTACTCTTAATTTGAGGTGGGGAGAATACAAGATTTATGAAAGGTGATTTAATCTGATAGTAAGGTAGAGGACATGAAACAGCCTGAGAAGGGGTATCTGACAATGCTCCACAAAGGACAGACCACAATTCTACCACCAACCAAGGAGTGAACAGGCAAGAGAGAGGACATCAAAATGCTAAGACAAAGACAATAGCTTAGTTTTGTGGAAGAAATTGAGAACAGATAAAAGAAAGGAAAGTATGTTATGCTAATATTTAAAAGTCTATACCTTTGCTGGCAGAATATTGGAAGTGAAAAGATGGACCTTCATGCTGGTTAGCAGTTTGGAATCTAGAAAAGCCTCTGCAATTTTGAAACTCAGTTCACCTCACTCTCCTTTCCAATAAGCACAGGACCCAACTCGCGCGTGTGAGTGTAGCTATATTTATGTATCTATCTTTGTATATGAAAACTGGACAATAAGAGATTTTCAATAATTGAGTTTTTTTTCTAAATGGGCTATCAGTCACTTTCTTTTTTATAATATTTAACATTCTTTTTAAATTTTGAATTTCTACCAAGGTGTGAGGGCCAGAGCACTATGGCACCCTATGGGATTGCTGCTAGACTTGTAATGTCTTCCGAATCCTCACTCCCCACCGCAACAGATGTTGCTTAGATGAAAATAGCTCCAGTTCCCTAGGTATTGCCCATTAAAGCACCTTTACCAGCCAAGCACCATTCTTCCAAGGGATTGTAGACTATAATACTCATTTAGCAATTCTTCACAAGTTCCTGGTGTTGTCTCTCAGTCTGTCTTCCATTATTTCTTATTGTTTAAATTTCTGTATTTAGATACCTTACCCCCTAACTAGGCAGCACACTTTCTGAGGGCAAAGACAGTATTTAAATACCTTTCAGCACAAAATAGTGCTTTGTTTGATAAACACCATCAAAAGAACCTTTGTTCTTTGTTTATGTTGTTCTTTTAAAATATTTATCAAACCACATTGTTATTGTGCCTGTGTGGTTTGTCCTTTGTTCTCGAAGAGGATCATGACACCAGGAAGATGACACCATGACTTTCAAGTGAATTGGATTTAAATGAGGAAGGGCTGTGCAAAGTCACCATCCTCAGTTCTTCCTCCAGAGCCATCTGGGTCCAGTGGCTATATATGGATTAGTATAACTGGAGATGGCCCAGGATGCAGTGGGAGGACCTTGGCCTTTTTTAGCTAACGTCTTTTCAAGTTCTCACTTTGACTGAAGCACTGCCCATTCAGTGATAAGGGCCATATAAGAAGTGAGACAAGGGATGGCCCCTTTAATTAAAAAAAAAAAGGCAAGCTGGAAGGGGGAAATCCTCAGGGTTTCTGGCAAAAAGAGAAACAATTACTATTTAACATTCACTCTGAGCCATCTGGGTCCAAAAAATAACCATTAAGTGTTGCTTGGTCAAGGACCTATTGTTGGCCACTCAATGAGAACTAGTGTAAATTGGGTTTCAGGCAGAGTCTTTAAGAAAGAAATCTATTTGTTAAACCACATGATAACCAGGTAGGCTATGGGAATATCCTAAAGTAGTGTTTTGAGCTTTCTACTACCATCACCATCATTATAATCACTATGACCACCAACATCACCATCATTATAATCATTATCATCACCACCACCACCACCACCACTACCTCCTCTCCTCCTTGTTTCTTCCTTCCTTCATTCCTTTCTTCCTTCCTTTTTTCTTTCCTTCCTTCCTTCTTTTCTTTCTTTCTCTTTCTTCCCTCCCTTCCTCCTCCTTCCCCTTCTTTCTCTTTCTTCCCATTCTTCTTCTTCTTCTTCTTCTTCTTCTTCTTCTTCTTCTTCTTCTTCTTCTTCTTCTTCTTCTTCTTCTCCTTCTCCTCTTTCTCCTTCTCCTCCTCCTCTTCCTTGATCTTTTTCTTCTTCTTCTCCTTCTCCTTTCTTCTTCTTCTTCTCCTTTTCTTTCTTCTCCTTCTCCTCCTCCTCCCTCCCTCCCTCTTCTCCTCCACTTCTATCTTCTTCTCCTTCTTCTTCATCTGCTTTTTAAACTGAAGTCCCTTTCATTTCACAAGCTCACTAGATCCACAACACTAAATTTACAGTGTTGGGAGAGGGGGCAGAATTATTGAATCCTGTTTATTTGGAATTTCCTGGGGCTCACAGACTCTGTTTTGGTTTATTTGGCTGCAATTTATAATGCAAGAACAGCATGGAGTTGTAATTGAAGCAACTATCCTCTGGTCTCCATCTGTGGCAGTGATTTGGCAATTATAGACAAGCCCTACTTGTTGCTATTTGAGAGTTCAGACTAGATTTCATTCAATCACTCATTCAATCAATAAACATTTATTAGGTACACCTATAATATGCCAAGTACTATGTAAGTTTTGATGAACAGATATATCTGTTGAGCTTTAGGGGTGCAGGGACTCCAAAACAGGGACACATGGGTGGTCCTGCCTGAATGAATTTGATCTAAGCCTTCTTTCAGCCCAAGACAATAGAGGGTGGGCATGATTCTAAAAATTGCCCGTTCATAGAGAACCTTTTTTTATAGGAAAAAGATCTGTGAAAAGGGTCTCGGGAAGATCTGTACTAGAGTGGCCAGTTGGCTGGGGTGACTGAGACATAACAGAGAAGGGCCTGAACACCTGAGACCTGGACCACATGGCCAAGGGACAATGGGCTTTAGATAGGATCAAGAGTGAGAAGTGTGTGTAGGGCAATCCTGAGGTTATAGACTATGGAGGGCTGGACTAGGACAGGAGTAACAGAGAACTGGGAGACTGGACATAGGCTGCAATGAAAGGCTTATTGTGGTGGGTCAGTGCCTCAGGTGAATGCCAGAGACTTGACCATGTGGGGAAAATTCAAAGAGAGTTCAGAGGAAAGCTCAAAGAAGAGTTTCTAGGGTTCATAAATAAATGGGACCCAAATTCTTTGGAGAAAGGGGCAAAGGTCTTGACTTGAGCCCCTATCCTGGCTATTTCTATTTGATAGACAGAAAAAGAGATTGAGATCATACTGTACTGCAAGAGCTTCATTCTATGTGGGGAAAGACACATATGGATGTATGTACATATATTTACAAGTATATTAGTGTATGGTTAGATTCCTCCCACACATGTGTATATGTATACATACAACATTCCATCTCCTAACTTTGTGCTTTTTCATTGGCCATGACTCTTGCCTTGAATACATTCTATATGCACATTTTCCTAATAGAATACCTCTCTTTCTTTCAGATAAAACTCGTTTCATCTTCTGAAGGAAGCATTTCCTGAACCAACAATGTGTTCATCCCCTCCGCCCCCAACTAGCATGCACCAATTTCATAAGTATTGCACAATTACACACATACATATAGATAGATATAGATATATGTGTATGTGCATATATTTGAATATGTATATGTATGGATGCATTGTATATATTCATATATATTTGTGTTTATTTAAACATGGGTGCATATTTTAGGGGTATAAATATGAATACGTATATATATTCATATGTATTGATGTACACATGGATGAGTGTATAGATCCACATGTATGTACATACTATAAACACATTGATCAGTATGGACAGATGAATAGATAGATAGATAGGTGTATGTAGTAGGAAGGCCGAATTTATGATCTCAAAAAGGATCATATAAATATCTGAATGGTTCGAAATCATTGGGTATACAGAATTCTCCAAGCAGAAGGCATCAAAAAATTTATTCAGGGCCCAGAGCAACAAATTAGTGAACCAACCTCCCCATTCCAGTATTGTGAACACAAGCCTCCAGGCCCAATAGGCCCGCCTCACAAGAGTAGCCAGGAGGCCACAGAAAAATAAGATGGCATAAATCATATTCACTGGCCTCAAGACCTCGCTCGAACTCCTGGGTCCACACAGGGGTCAGCTCTGCTTCGGATTTTTTTCCAGCTGTAGTTTTCTCACCTCTCCTCACAGCCAAGCCTC
>JAQQSZ010012834.1:0-11909 GCA_028646595.1 Phalanger gymnotis | reverse complement strand
AGAATTGGAAATCAAAGGGATGCCCATCAATTGGGGAATGGCTGAACAAGCTGTGGTATATGAAGGTAATGGAATACTATTGTGCTATAAGAAATGGGGATGATACGGACTTCATAACAACCTGGAAAAACCTACACGACATAATGCTGAGTGAGTGGAGCAGAGCCAGGAGAACATTATACACAACCACAGATATATGGAATCTGTGAGGACCAACCCTGACAGACTTCGCTCTTCTCAGCAACACAAGGTACAAAGATGACTCCAAAGGACACACGATGGAGAATGCTATCTACACCCAGAGAAAGAACTATGAAGTATGAATGCAGATTGAGGCACACTTCATGCTAGCCTTCCCCTGCACCCTTTTTTTTTCTTTTTCTCTCTTTTGTTTTTGTTTTGAGGCTGGTTTATTTATTTATTTTTTGTGGTCCTGTTTCTTCTTTCTCATGATTCATTTCATTCATCACAGTTCTCCATAACTTGACTAGTGTGTAAATTAATTCAATGTGAAGTTATACGGGGAAGCTATATGGGATTCCATGCCATCTTGGGGAGGGAGGAGAGGAGGGAGGCAAGAAAATCTGGAACTCAAAATTATGTAGAACCGAGTGTTGTAAACTAAAAATAAAAAAAAAATTAAAAAACCCACAGTATTAGCCCACAGGAAAAAATAAAAGCAGGTGGAACTGAATGTTGTAAAATAAAAATTAATTACTTTAAAAAAAAAGCCAAAAAAAAAAAAAAAAAAAGAACAGGTCATGCTAGACCAACTTCATTTTCTATTTTGACAAGTTAATTATACTGATAAATTAGGGAAATTCTGAATACAAAAACTACCTGCATTGTATCTTGTGTCATCCTTGTGATCAAGATAGAAACATTTCACAACAAGTGGTCAATTAGCCAGTGTAAATTAGGAGGAAGGTCTCTAATAAAGTGGTCCTGGAACTAATCTTTGACTCTGTGTGGTTTAGAGTTTTTATTGTTGACTTGGATGAAGGCAAAGATGCTGTACTTGTCAGGTTTGCAGATCACATGAAACTGGAAGATATAACAAATATAGCTTACAGATATGTGTTGAATTTTATGAAATTAAAAGTTCTACACTTCAGTTAAAAAAATCAATATGGTAAGCATAGGACATAAACAGGGTAGCTACATAGTAATTTATGTAAATAAATTTTGTAATGTATATGTATATGGGTGGAAGGTCCCAGGGAGAGGGGTGGAGAGAAAGGGGGGGGTGGTGGGGGAGAGAGAGAGAGAGCACAAGGGAGATAGAGAAGACAAAGACAGAGACAGACAGAGACTTCAAATTGTCCAATAAACTTGGGATCTCATCCATATATGTACTTCCCCCGTGATGCAAATTGTAATCTTTTCATCCCTGCCAACCAGTTATTGTTGATGTCTTTCTAAAATTCCCCTACTAGGGGTCCACTCAACAGGATTGTTATACAATGGGCTCTAAATGAATCAGAATTGACATGCAGCGATTCTATTACTATCACTGCCTGCACTGAGATAAATATAATGTCCAAAACGATATATAGATTGCAATCTCTTCATGCCTATCCCCCAGTGCAATCACTGATATTTCCTCTGAACTTTGTCCAAATCAGACCAAATTAAGAGTACTTTGCTTGGTTTGGAGAATCAAATTTTAGTAAGGACATTGACAAACTACATATCTAAAGGAGAACAACTAGTATGGTGAAGCTGCTTTAGATATGTGATGATTGACTGGATGAATTGGGGAAGGTTAGCCTGCATAAGTGAAGACTTACAGGAGGTCATGAAATCTGTTTTCAAGAATTTGAAGGACCTTAGAAGAGGAGTTAGTTTTATTTGCTTGGCTCCAGAGCTCAAAACTAAGAACAATGGGTGGGAGGTCATGAAAGACTAGGGCAGGGGTGGGGAACCTCCTGCCTCTAGGCTACATATGGCCCTCTAGGTCCTCAAGTGCAGCCCTTTGATTAAATCCAAACTTCCCCTGAACAAATCCCCCCAATAAAATGACCAAAAGAGACTTACTCATTTAACTGACAGCAATTTAGGGAAGATTTATATTTTAGCTATATGTTTGAAAAGTAGTTGGGCTAAAAGTCAATATTTCTAAGTAAACATTACCCAAATATATGTAATACTTTGGGGGATAATAGAGACAAGGACAATACTTAGATCTCAGAATAATAATGACTGTTTAGGTACTCATAAAAATTGAGTTTTACTCTTATAGAGAAGAATATTAAATTATTTTACAGCTATTCAATCATTATGAAATTATGTAGGAAGTATCAAACTAAACATATTAAAAAAGTTCAATATCCTAAAAAATTGGCCCAGAGGTTTGTAAGGCAGCTTCACTCAGATTTTATTCAGATATATAAGCTGTTTCCTCAATCTTACAGATGAGATAGGAAATGTAGTGAAAAGCATTGCTTAGAATGTTAATACCACAACATGCCTTCATCTTCTTCATCTCGAGATCTGATAAGCTGTAAAACAAGATTGCTTTGGGTTGGTTTCTAAATATAAGCCATTTTATTGAACTATCCAAATTACTAGTGGGTACAGAAGAGTATTAGATGCTAAAGGAGACCCTTAAGTGAGGACACAAAATTCTCTACCTAAATGCACATTTCACGATGATTAAGCTTCTATCTTTTCAAATATTATATTATCAAATCACCAAAGTAAAGTTTGTGAAGAATTCTACATAAATTTAATAAGATTAAGTTCACGTTTGATTTGAGTATTGTCAATGATATTTATCTTTCCATTTCAGGCAAAACAACCATCTTGCATTAGGCTAAAGTATCTTTCCCTTTCTAGATGAAAGGAAAAATATTAAATTTCTTTGACACTATGTAAAAAAAGTATTGACAGTCATGAGAAATTTCATTCATAGTCTTCATTTTAACACTAAAATCCATGATACTGCTTTCTCTTCTCTCTCTTCTACTCAAATATTCTTCGGACTCCATTGTGTACAGTTATCTTCCCTTGATATTTTATGACTTAGCGAAAATGAAAACAAATAAGATGTCAATAGTCACTTTGGTACATGTTCATATAAATCCAACCCACATAACAGTACTTGGCAAATAGTAGGCAGCTAATAAATTATTTTTGATTGGTACAGAAAAATTGTGAAGTAATTTTAAATGCAGAAAGATCTCCTATATTGTAGTTAATCAATTTAGGCTTCTAAAAATCATTAATGGTTTGACTATAACACTCTTTATGCACATAATTAGAAGCCTAAAATGATAAGCTACCATGTTCAAGAAGATTATAGTCCTTAGGTGGGTCCTTTCTGGATCTTTATATAATTTCTGACATATTCCAAAATTGCTATTGCAATTAAATACAACATTTAATATGAAATTTAAGAAACAGTGTTCCTTTATTTAAAAGTTATGTCTGTGATTTAAACAAAAATATATATAGACATTCATTCTTAAATGATATGAAACAGATCTTTCTGCATTTAAAATTACTTGACAAAATACCCAGCTTTACAACATTTATTCATTCTAGTCCTATTGCAGGTAAATACAGTCTACCCTAAGTAAGGTTGTAAAGCTTTAGAGATTTCTTTCTTTCCCAATATCCTTTTTGCATCCCTTTGATGACAGCATTTCCATACACTCCAGAGGCTCCAAGCCTTGTTGCTCCATTAATCTATCAAAGCAGATCTCTACCAGTCTTGATATTTGACAAGTGAAGGAAGGGAGGGAGAATGGAAGGAAGGAAGGAAGGAAGGAAGGAAGGAAGGAAGGAAGGAAGGAAGGAAGGAAGGAAGGAAAAGGGAACCATTTGTGGAATTATTTTACCTGTACTAAACAATAAAACATTATTTCTAAAGTGTAATTTTAACTAAACATTTGAATTTTAGAAATTGTACCTCTATCATTAAATGAAACTTTTTTATGTAAACATAATTTTAGGACCTCAGCAAGGAGGTGTGGAATATTTGTGATGGCAGTGACTTAGTGCTGAGTAACACTGTAAGGGGAATTCTATTCTTCCCCCTTTCTATGCTTTTTTCCCTGCAGAGGAAGAAGACTGGGGTTACTGGAAAATTATCTGGTCCTAGAAATTGATGTGTCCAATTCGACAAATGTTCACTAAGAGTATGATATGTGTAAAATATAGTGATGCAAAGTGTATATATCTCAGTATTGGTGACTTTTTAGTATCTAGAGCCTTCCCCACCTCTACCTTCAATCCTAACTTCTCTACCAGTCTATAAAGATATGATCCTTCTCTTTCTTTTGCCCTGAATCACCCAGAAAGGAATGTTATATTTTCTAGTGCATTTGGTAAGATATAATTTTTTATTTATTTCTTTTCTTCCCCTATTCTGTTTGCCTTAAATCTATCTCTATGCTCTGTACATCATTAATACCACTAATTTTGAAATTTCTGACAAAGTAATGCTATTGGAACAAACCCTGTGACATATTGTGACAAAATTTAGGAAAGAAATGATGGAGTTCTCAGCTCTTCACCCTGCTGGAAGGAGGAAATCTTGTTGATGACTAGCGTTCCTGGAAAAAGAACAATTTTTTTTTTCTTCAAGAGTTCCTAAGGAACAGAAGGAAACAAGGACAAATGAGGAAGTCACTTCACCATCCTATGCTTCAGTTTCCTCTTTCATAAAATAAGGTTATTGAAGTAGATGATCCCCTTGCTCCACATCTTGTGATTATCTAGCTTGTTTACTTATAATTATAATTGTGGTTAACAATTTTTGTGGTTCTATTCATCCTTGGGAAAATCATCACAGAACTTTCATAGGTACTATCAAACCTGATCACCTTTGGGACATCTATTCAACTGGTGAAAAGAACAAGAGCTCATTTTATATTCTGACGTTGCCCCTTGTAGGCACATGCTTCCCTGCATTGTAAAGTCAGCTGACTATTCATTATGTGGCTAGTTACTCATTCTTAATGTTGATCTTACCACTATATTGAGGCTTCTTGTTGGTGCAATTGTTAAAGCACTGGACTTGGAATCAGGAAGACCTAAGTCAAAATCTAATCTCAAACACTACTTGTGTTAACCTAGGCAAGTCACTAAAGTTTGCTTCAGTTTCCACATCTGTAAAAAAGGAATGATAATAATACCTACCTCCCAGAGTTGTTAGGAGGCTAAAATAAAATGATACTTGTAAAGCACTTAGTGAAGTCTTGATAAATAATAATAAATGCTTATTTTTTTAAAAAAAATCATGTTCTAATTTGGGATTCTTTGGTTCCGAAAAAAAATATGATTGAAATTTTATTTTAATTTAGTTCCAAGATATTTTTCTCTCATTTGCTTCATCTAAAAAGCAGAGGGGGTAGAGGGAGAAGAAAAGGGATAGATTTTTTTTTAGCACCATGAAGTAGCTTTCTCTTAATGACTGGGAAAATAATTTTGGTTTTCAGTCTAAAGATTATGGCATACAAGAAGAATCTTTGTTCAACAGTCCTCCTTATTGAGCTCAAAATTTTTCTACATATAATATGACTGAATTAGAGCCAAGCCAAAAGACTAAATATGTGTTTATTACTCTTCCTCACTATTTTATGTGGGCTTTGTTCCATGTGGTACCATCCCACTGTTGAAAAATCAGTTGCAAGTTTTACAGCATGACTCACTCCAAGACTAGTGTAGGGTCTCTAGTTTCAGTGGGGAGTGTGCTGGAAAAGATTAATGTATTCTGTTCTAAAACTAAATGTGATGCTTTCATGTAGTTTGAAGATTCCTTTTCTCTTTGTAGCCTATGCAAATTCATGTTCTGTATAATTTAAATTACAAAGACATGATTTTGACTATTTAACAAATGAAAGATCAGTACTAAGCATCAGGTTTTGGCAGTTATAGTGTGGAGGGAAAGATGGTAAGGCCTATATTTATGAACAATATAATTTTAAAGTAGATTTGGTTAGATATTCTATGTTTAATAATTGCCTGTGAGTTAAAAAAAATCAGTTGTAGTGTCTCCAGAATCAGAATGTAGGTTCTTCTTATGTGTAGTGATAGAAAACATGTGAGACCCATAGTTATTCTATATTTCAAATGGCTGTTTGTATACAAAGGTTGATAGACATAGACAAGCAGAAATACATTTATATATGTATATAGGTGTATATATATATATATACATATATATATATACATATATATATATGTATATATATATATAATGTGATTGAAGATCTTTCCCACCCATTCAATAGGCCTCAGGTGGGGCCAGTTAAGAGAGGCAGGCCGGTAACTTGTGATGCCAATCAGTGATTAAAGATCTTTCCCACACTCTTTTGCCTATTGGGCATGAAGTCCTCAGAACTCAGAAGTCAGAAGAGAAGCCAGGCTTCAGAATTCAGCCCAAAGAGAGGGAGTAAGAACTCTGAGTCCACAGAACTGCAGAAGGGAGTGCTGAGGGGAGAGTGCAGACCAGAGGACTGAGAGGGGAGAGGACACAGGCAAGCAAACAGGATTCGTGACTGATTGTTTACAGGAAGGCCCTAGCAGGGGAGGAAGGTTACAGGATGACTTGGCTCCTTGCTGTAATACTGTGTTTTAATCTCCTTGTTGCTGCATTGACTTGGGCTTACTGGTTCTGGAATACAATTACTGCTATATCAAATTGGAATTACTAGTTCTGGAATTTGATTTTTGGTGCCGAAATAAACGTTATACTTCCTCTGACTTCTACCTAGAGAGTTTTTCATTCTTTGTGATTCTGAACCATACAGGGATGTTCATGGTCATCCTTCAGGTCATGAATCTTGCCTTACTGATATAACATACCTGCGTACATCTATATGCATAGTTATAGGTGCATATATATGTGTGTCTATACACACAAATATATTAAGCATAATCATATCAAATCTTTGTTTAATCTATTATTCTATTTGAGTTTCTGATGTATTTAAGCCCGTACTGATGTATAAGGACATTGAATGAGGCACTAAAATTTTTCTATCTTTAAGGATCATTCTCTATAGGAATTCATTCATTCCATTAACTTGTTAAGAAGGAAAAGTAAAAGAGTATATTGCCAAAAATACCATTTGCTTCCAACAAAGTCAATGATTTGATTCCAACAAAGTCAATGATTGTAGGTTATAGTATTTTTACCTAATTTCATAGGAGACATCAATTGATTACCTCAAATATATGAAGTCCTTATGTGTCAATAATTCCGTGGCAACTTGGGGGGAAAAATGTGCCAGGTGTATGTCCTTAACCTTGTGCTGTTTGATTTCTTTGTCGTTAACTTAGCAGATGAACATAGAGATGCATGCTTATTACCTTTTCAAACCACATAAAGCTTAAAGGGGAGATAGTTAGCAATTTGGATGAACACTGGGAATTAAAATTCTTAATTTGACAGGGTAGGACTTTGGTCTAAATCTAATAAGATTCAGTTTATTTGGAATAAATTTAAGTTCCTATAATTTTGTTAAAATAGACTTCGTATTAAAAATGGAGCAGATTTGGCAGTTGGTATGAGAGATCTGAGAGTTTCAGAGAACTCCAAGTTCAACATTAGCTAACATGTGTGATACAAAGCCAGCTAAACTAATGGTATCTTGGGCTGCATTGAAAGGCATGATGTTCAGGACTGAGTAGGTGATAGTGCCATTGTACTCTGTAAAAGCCAGGGCAAATTTGGATCATTCAATTGAGTACTGGCAGCCACATTTTTGGAAGAAAATTTGGGAAGTAGAAAGCATACCGATTATACCCAAAATCTATCCTGTCTGTATCTTATTTATACAGTTATTTTCATCCTATCTCCTCCTTAAGAGTAGGGGTTCATTTGGTTTTATTTCTTGTTTGTTTTTATTTCTCTTGTATCTCCAGCACTTACCACAGTGTCTGGCACTACTACTTTGACTCAGAGGGTAGAACTCAGTTTCATTGATTAAAGTTGCAAAAAGGCAATTTTAAGTTTGATGTAAGAAAATTAGAGAAATCCAAGCCTAATAGCCTTCCTCAAGAAGTAGCAAAGTTTCCACTCCGTAGAAGTCTTCAAGGAAAAACTAGATGCCCACTTGTTAGACCTGTTGTAGGAAGGATTCATTTAAGTACATGTTAGACTAGAAGGCCTCGGTTACTTTCCGACATTCTGTTATTCAACAGTGTATATTATAGCCAAAAAAAGAGGAAAAAAATAGACCACATTAGTGTCCAAAGAGAAGTTAAAATGTGTTTTTATGTAATGTTGGGTTAAGTAGAGCTCACAGGTATCAAGATGTAAATGATATTTCTAAATCAAAGGAGAAAATAATAAAATTAAAAGTAAGAAAAGCATTGAACTAATAAAATTAGGAGCGGGTTTTAGGTGAAAAATAAAATGCATAAACCATTAACTAATTTGATTAAAAAAAAACTAAATTTTTAGTATCAAAAATGAAAACTGTGAATGCACCACCAATGAAGATAAAATTAAAGCAAATTATTAGGAGTTATTTTGCCCAATTATACTCCAGCAAAACTGAAAATCCAAGTAAGATGAATGAATATTTCAAAAAATATAAAATGCTTAGCATCACAAAAGAGAAAATAGTACACGTTAATAATACTGTCTTAGACAACAAAATGGAACAAGCCATGAATGAATTCCCTAAGAAAAAAATCCCCAGCACCAGATGGATTTACAAGCAAAATCTCCCAAGCATTTAAGAAACAATTTCTCTAATATTATTTAAACTTTTTTTTGACATAGTTTTGATACTTACAGCGGAGAGAGCAAAAACAAAGAAAACTATAGACCAATTCTAAAATTTTAAATAAAATACTAATAGAAAGAATATGGCAATATAGCACAAAGATCTATGCTATGACCAAGTGGGATTTATACCAGGAAAGCAGGATTGGTTCAGTATTAGGAAAACTATTAGGATAATTGTATATCAGTAACAAAAACAACAAAAATCATATGATTATATCAATAGATGAATTAAAAACCTTTTGAGAAAATACAACTACCATACCTTTTAAAAACACTACCTTTTAGAAAGCAAAGGAATCAGTGGAGCCTTTCTTAAAGTGATAAATAATATCTATCAAAAATCATCAGTGAGCATTATCTTTAATATGGATAATCTTGAAGCCTTCCCAATGAAATCAGAAGTGGAACAAGGATGTCTTCACCACTGTAATATTGTAATAGAAATTCTTGCTATAGAAATAAGACAAGGAAAAATTGAAGGAAAAAATAAGCAGTGGGGAAACATGGTATGATAGTATACTTTGAGAATTATAGAGAGTAAACTAAAAAAAATCCTGTTGAAATGATGAGCAATTTCAACCAAGTAGCAGGATATAAAACAAACCCACACAAATCACCAGCATTTCTATATATTACCAGCAAAATGTAGCAGCAAATGATAGAGAGAGAAATTCCATTTAAAATAACTATAGGCAATATGAGGTACTTGAGTGTCTACCTGCCAAGACAAATCCAGGGATTGTATAAACACAATTTAAAAAAAAAAAACATACTTACACAAATAAAGCTATATCTAAACAATTGGAGTTGGAATGAATTTAATTGTTCCTGGAAAGGTCAAGCCAAAATAATAAAAATAACTATCCTACCTGAGGTAATTTGCTTATTCAGTACCATAGCAATCTAATTACTAAAGAATTATTTTGAAGAGCTAAAAAATAGTAACATAATTCATCTGGATGTACAAATGGTCAAGAATATCAAGGGAATCAATAAAAAAAATGTTAAGGAAGGCAGTCTAGGAGTTACAGGTTTTGAACTATACTACAAAGCAGTAATGATCAAAGCAATCTGGTACTGGCTAAGACATAGGAATGGTGGATCAGTGGAATAGATTAGGTACACAATACACAATAGTAAGTGACCAGAGTAATTTAGTGTTTGGTAAACTCAGACATTCAGGTTGGAATAAGAACTCATAAGAAATTAGTCGTAGACTAACATGTCAAATTGTATACCATGATAATGTCAAAAAGGATAAATGATTTCTACACAAATGGTATAATCATAAGTAAATTAGGTGAGCATAAAAATATACCTGTCAGATCTATGGATAAGGGAAAAGTTTATGACAAACAAGAGATAGTGGGGATAGATTTTATAGAAACAAAACTAATACCACCAAAATTAGAAGGAAAATAGGAAACTGGGGTAGGGGAATAATTACAGAAAGTTTCTGTGATAGAGGCCTCATTTATCAGATATATAGGAAATTGAGCCAAATTTATAAAAGAGCCATTCTCCAATTGATAAATGGTCAAAAGATATGAACAAGCAGGTTTCAGAAGAAAAAAATCAAAGCTATCAATAATCACATGAAAAGTGTTTGTAAATCATTAGTGATTAGAAAAATGCAAATTAAAATGACTGTGAGATGCCATAGATTGACTAACATGATAGAAAGGGAAAATGACAAATGCTAAAGGGGATGTGGAAAAAATTTGGACACTAATACACTGTTGGTGGAGTTGTCAACTAGTCTAACCATTCTGGAGAACAATTTGGAATGTATGCATATGTGTGTATGTGCATATATTATATATATGTATATATATAGGCACATATATATACATATATATATGTGTGTGTGTGTGTGTGTATGCATATACATACATATATGTAGATAGCTATAGATATAGATATCAGCTCTTTTTGTTGGTAAATGATTGGAAACCAAGGAGAAGCTTATCAATTAGGGAATGGCTGAACAAGCTCTGGTATAGGATCCTGATGGAATACTATTGTTTACAAGAAATGATGAGTTTAAGAAAAAAAAATGATGGTTTCAGAAAAAAAAAAGAAGTGGGAACATATATGTACTGAAGCAAAATAAAATGAATAGAACAAAGAGAACATTATAGACAGTGACAGCAATATTAAATGGATGATCAGCTGTGAAAGAAGAGGCTATTCTAATTCAAAAGGGCCAATTATGAAAAATGCTGTCCATCTCCAGAGAGAGAACTGATGAACTCTGAATGCAGATTGAAACATACGTTCTTTTTTTTATTATTTTAATTTTTATTTGTGTTTTCTTTTGCAGTATAGCTAATATAAAAATATGTTTTGCCTGACTTCACATGTATAATTCATATTAAATTTTTTATCTTCTCCACAAGGGGTGGGTGTTGAGAGGATGTAACAACAGTTTCGCTAGCAGCTGCTGTAGGGGTATAAGATCCAACAAGAGCTGCCAGCATTGGTTCTTTGATCTGCTTTTCTAAGGAAAGCAACTTTGTAAGGGGTTAACAATCTCACTTTAATCAAACATACATATATCATTCATTTAGTTCTGGAGGAAAAGCCAGCACCCTGAACTTCAGAGTAAATACAAATAGAAATTACAAACAAAATATCAACAGATCAAATAACACAATCTAACAGACAGGCTTTGTCTAATCAAGACATCACATACATAGTTATCAAAAAGAGAAGCACCGACAAGAAGGGTTGGCTTTGGGGGGGCGGAGCAAAGATGGCGGCCGGGAAACAGCGACTGGCGTGAGCTCCCCACCAAATTCCTCCAAAAACCTATAAAACAATGGCTCTGAACCAATTTTAGAGCTGCAGAACCCACAAAGTGGCAGAGGGAAGCAGGGCTCCACCGCAGGACAGCCTGGATGGTCCCTGGGTAAGGTCGGTCCCACACGGACCTCCCAGCCCCCAGCCGAGGGGAGCGGAGCTGAGCACGGCGCGAACAGACCAGACGCGGACCTACCAGACCAGGAGACGAGCGGAAAGTGCCCTGGCATCCCGAAATACCCAGCTGTGGCATGTACCAGACCTCTCAACCCACAAAGAGCAAAGACAGCAGAGAAGGTTAGTGGGAAAAGCTGTGTGACTGAGTTTGCGGTTCCGGCCATTTGCCCCTGGGGCAGCAGAG
>JAQQSZ010012833.1:0-11909 GCA_028646595.1 Phalanger gymnotis | reverse complement strand
GCTTCTTGCGGGTAGTCAAGAAGTGCTTGTTGACTTGACCTGTTGACTTGTTTCAGAAGTCAGAGGACCTATGTTGAAATCCCATCTCTGAAACATACTACTTATGTGAGCTTGAGGTAACCTCTCTAAACCTCAGTTTCCTCAGCCCTAAAATGAGGGATGTAAACTGGATGGCCTCTGTGTTCCCTTTCAGTTTTAAACCTGAGAGTCTATGATAAAGACAGTCATTTATTTATTTTCAAAAGACCCCCAACAATTACTAAGCCATGGAGGATCAAACATAATAAAACACATAGACCCTAACCTTAGGAAGCATACAGTAAACTTATTAGTATATATCTATGTAGATAAATAAAGAGATATATAGATATACACGCATACATACTTACACATGCACGTGTGTATACATATATACATCCATATATAACACTTTTGTGTATGTATATATACACACCTAGGTGCACATGTCTGAATTTTTTAATGTATCTCAGATTGTTGTTTAGTTATTTCAATCATTTACAACTCTTTGTGACACCATTTGGGTTTTTTTTTTTGGCAAAGTTGCTAGAGTAGTTTGCTATTTCCTTCCCAAGGTCATTTTACAAATAAAGAGCTGAGGTACAAAGTGAAGTGACTTATCCAGGGTGATGTAGCTAGTAAAAGTCTAAGGCCAGATTTGAATTCAGGAGGATGAGTCTCTCTGACTTCAGGCCCGGCACTGTAACCACTGCACAACCCAGCTGTTCTCTGTGACTTAATGTGTGGCATATTTTTTAAGTTTCATGTGGTGTGTTGCATTAGTCAAAAATTAATATTTAACATATAATATCACTCAGAAGTTTAGTCAATGATGTGATTACATAAAAATGTAAAGCCTTGACTTTCATGTGGTATATTTCCTGGCAGCATGAAACAAAAGCAATAGTGCCTTTAAATGGCCATTGTGAGAAATTAGGTAATATTGAAATTATCCTGTGCATAATTGTAAAATGGTATAATTTGATCTCAAGGTACTAATATATAAAACATAAAATATTGAATCCATAATTAGACATTTGTACATTCACAAAGAGACTATGTATGCACCCATATACATCAGCTTTCAAATCCCCAAAACAAGAGAAAGACAGATTAAAAACTATGAAATATTAACAACAGTAGATATAAGGCTGCATAAATATTTAATAGCTGTATAGGAATGGTTCTAATACCTTTGGCATCACCTACTTCTGACCCGAGTCTTCATCTAATTTCTAGAAAGTCCAGAAGTTAGCACCACAAAAGTTACAAAATTTCTAAATGGCTTAGATAGGAAGAAGTCATTAATTTCATCAGAACTAACATGATCCATGGAATCAAGTGTCACTCAATGTATATTAATGGGAAGAAAAGAACCAATTATTAAGTATAACTTCAAATTCTCTGAGTGTTCCTATCATGAGTTCAAAGAAGAAATGGAGAATGAAAGAGGTTAAATGACTTGTGCAGGACCACAAAGCAGGAAAAATGTCACAATAAACATGACCATCTGATCTCTTCTGATTCCAAGAGCAGAAACAGAATGGTCCTCTACTGCACAATGCTTCCTCTGAAAAAATAAAATCGCAATCTATTTAAAAAATTAATCTGAATTCAGAGCTGATGCTCAAATATGGGAGATTCATACTGAACTGATTAGCAATAATGAATTTTCATTTCAAATTCTAAAATTAACTTCAAAATTTTTCATACACCTAGCAGAAATTTTCTCCCAGCAGCTTTCCTGAAAGCATTCTGGACTTTCTTGTTCCTCAAGCTGTTGACTAGAGGATTTAGCATGGGAATGACCATTGTGTAGAATACTGATATCAATTTGTCTGTGTCCATGGAATGACTTGAGTTGGGCTGCAGGTACATGAAGATCATTGTCCCATAGAAAATGGACACAAATGTGAGGAGGGAAGCACAGGTAGAGAAGGCTTTATGCCGACACTCAGAAGAATGAATCCTTAGGATGGCAATGAAGATGAATACATAGGATGTCACAATTACCAAGAGAGTAAAAGAGATATTGAATCCTGCTAAAATAAAGAGCACTGCCTCATTGATATAGATATTGGCAGGAGAGAGCCAAGAGTGGGGGAATATCACAGAAAAAGTGATGGACCACAGTGGAACTGCAAAAGGAGAGGTGAAAGATACATCCAATGTTAATAGATGATTGCAGGAAGCCACAAATATGAACCCTAATAGCCAGGCAAATACACACACTCAATGTCATGGTGGTGTCATAATGTAGGGGCTTACACACTGCTGCATGGTGATCACATGCCATCACAGCTAGAAGGAAACAGTCCATACAGGCAAAAGCTGTAAAGAAGAATATTTGTGTAGCACATCCATTGTAAGAGATGACTTTGTGCCATGTAAGGAATCCAGCTATTACCTTGGGAGTAATAGCTGAAGAATAACCAAAATCCACCAAAGACAGGTTACTGAGAAAAAAGTACATTGGATTGTGGAGATGGGAGTCCAAGGAGATCAGCACTACCATGCCAAGGTTCCCCAACAGAGTGATCAAATAAATAAAGGTGAAAATTATGAAGAGGGGCATCTGAAGTTTTGGGGCATCTGTTAATGCCACAAGAATGAATTCGTTGACCTCTGAGTGATTGTCCATAAATGACATTTCAGAATACGGTCAATTACCTGTGACAAAAGAGAAATCAACAGAAGTAACTCAGCATAGTTAATTCTGAACCATAAATGATGATCAGAGACATATTTATGTAATAAATGGGGATAGGAGAGTGAGGGAGCAGGGAAATACAGATGGTCATCTTAGAAGTTACTATGACACCTACACATAAACTCTTGACTAATGTTTCTAACTTTTTTTTCAATCTACCACAAGGTTAAAAATTTCAAAGTTGTAATAGTAAACCTCCTTGTCAGGGGAGGTGCCTTTGTTCTGGTGCAAATCAGCATGAGAAGTGATGAGTAGGTGAATAGAGGAGGGACAGTTTTCTTATGAGTTTGGTCTATTCTGATGAAGAAGAAAGAAGAGAAGGAAAATGGAGACAGCAGAGAGAAGGAGAGAAGAAGGACTTAAAGATAAAAAGGAAGAGCAGTAATGATGGCCAGGAGTCACGTGGGTATTTTTAGGACAGTTCCAAATGCTTATGGGATATCTTTGTCATGGGAGCTAAATTATTACCCTTCCACTCACTTCTTAAATATTTGTGGAAGTCAAGCTTTTCAAAAAGAATATTAAGCTATCACTTAAGGATAAATATTTTGTTTCTAAACTAAATCTTTTTATAACTGTCTTCATCCCTTTTCAGTGCTCTCACATGCCTTGAAAGACGTGTCCTCTTGCCTATTTTGTTTGCTAAAGAAATTTTCCTTTGAAAGGCAACTTTGTACTATCTTTTGCTTGCCTTTGGACAAGAACTAGTCAAATGCAAGGCTTCACCTGACATCTTTATTGATCAGAAGGACCAGATGATGCTATATCCTACTCTAATAGTCTTTTGAAACCTAGATTCATGACTCTTTCATACTGAGATTTAGTGGAAGGCAGTAGTGGAGGACTTAAGTAAGCTGCTGCATGTTAGCCAAGACATCTTGCACTGTGAAATAGTCAAACCATTTTTGAAGACACAGTCTCAGAACAAGGAGGAACCACGAGTGTGACTCATATCTGACTGATAATTGCTTTGACAGCATCCAACAATGAGTATGTGAAAAATAAAAAGTGAGAATTATTAATTTAAAATAATAAAGACCAATAGATAAACAGTGCTATGTAGATTTTGGTACCCTCTGGTAATATTGCTAACAAGCAAGATGACATAGAGATCCTAATATAAGGGGATATACTTGTCCTCAAGGATATCACTGAGACTTTGTGAGGTGATAAACGCATGACTGCAATATAGACTTTGAAGAACACACATTATTCAAAATAAACAAGACTGATAGAAACAAGTTGGAGAAGCATTAAGATGATCTATAACAGAAGAAATTCTGGAACAAGAAAGGAAATGTGTGATGGAAGGTAGTTTCATAAGGACCAGTGGAGACAGAAACAGGAATAGCGATGTCACCAGAGTTGACCAAGGGTAATCTGAACAAGAAGAGAAAATGAGTGAGGAATTTCAGAAGCATCAGAAGCCTGGGAAAAGTGAATCATCATGTTATTTCATCCCCTTTTGAAGAAGAGAAGAGGAAAGTCCATTTAACAATTCACTCTGGGTGTGATCTAGGAGTTTCACTTAATATCATAGCAATTCTTCAAAGAGACTCTTGCTAGCTTGGTGCCCAGACACAGTTATATCAATCCCAAATATGTTACTTTCACACTCACCTGACAGTTATGATAACTTAGCCAATTAGATGTAGAGATATCCTCCAAAATAGTCTCCCTGATGTACTTAAGAGTAGGTGGGTTTGAGTTCCCGCAGAGTCCTTATGGGTTAACAGAAGACAAAAATGATTTTTTGACAATATTAGTAGCTCACATTTATATTGCACTTAAAGGTACGAAAAATACTTTACATATTTTATCTCATTTTTATTCACAACAATTCTGGGAAGTAAGTGCTATTATTATCCCTGCTTTACAGATGAGAAAACCAAGTTAGAAGGAGGTCTTGCCCCGTGGTACACAGATGTTCAGTGTTTGAAGCTAGATTTAAATTCAGATCTTCTTGACTCCCAGTCCAAACTCTATTTGCTCAGTGACTTCAGTAATATGACATTGTGCAATCATAGGTTAAAAAAGTACTGTACTAGTATGCCAGAAGTTTTGGGTCTTAATTATATCTCAGGCATTTTAAAAGCTGTATAGCCCTCAAAAGTCCCTTAACTTGTCTTATTATCAGTTTGCTCGCCTGTAAAATGGGGATATAAACAATTATTGCACCCTTGTCATAGAGTTGTGAGATTAAAATGAGTCACTGGATGCAAACCAGTATTGAAGGTGAGCTGAGATGATCGAGAGCAGGAGCCATGTCTTATATAAACTTTGTTTTAAACTAAGAGTTTAACACGGTGCTTTGCAAAATGTATACCCTTAAATAATGTTTGTCAATGCGTTTTCAAGGTTTCATTAACATTAAGCAACTCTGACATGCTATGCTGTTTCTCATCCAGTCATTTTCAATCGTGTCTAACTGGTCATGACCCCATTTGAGTTTTTCTTGGCAAAGCTACTGGAATGGTTTGCCATTTCCTTCTCCAGATCATTTTTCAGATGGGGAAACTAAGGCAAACAGTATGAAGTGACTTTCCTATGGTAGCACAGCTAGTAAATGTCTGAGGTTAGATTTGAACTCAAGAAGGTGAATCTTCTTGGCACGCTGTCCACTATGGCATTGAACTGCTTGACATATTCTGTGCCTTCTCAAAATGCCCTTTCAGTTAATGGCAAACAATAACTGGAATTTTAAAAACATTTTACGGTTTGAAAATAACACTTTTGTAAAAGCAGTTATTATGGGTATTGTGATCATATTATTACAGCTGAGGAAAATGAGACTAAAATAACTTGACCAAGGCTATACATATACACAGTTAGTATCAAAGAGAAAGCACTTGAACCCAGTTTTTCCTAGCTCCAATTAACTATGCCATATTATCCTTCAGATAAAGCCTGGAATTGTGGATTGGGCTTCTTAGAACCTATCTATCTGGAGATGATAGAGACAGACAAGTACCTCCACATGTGGGTCTTGGGTTTGAAGTCCTAATAAAGGAAGAAAGTTACTCTGTCAGTGAAACTGCTCTCTTGTCCCTGATACTGTGTTCATTGGTCTCTATTTCAAGAGAAATCTTTCTTGGTCACTGTTGCTTTGTATGGCGGTAGAATTACTGAATTTCTCTTCTCCAGATTCTCAATCCTAATAATGATTGAATAATTGAGAGGACTCCTGCCTCCAGGTTGATCCTATAGTAATCAACTCTAATAGTGCATCATTTAGATGAGAGTGGCTGAAGGTAAGAATCAAAGAGGGCTTCATATAGACCTAGGCATAAAGCAGCTATTAGGAGAACCATGCCACGTTGGGGAAACCTGGCAGTCCTTCACCCAGCTCATGAAGAAAACAAATCATTAACTCTTCTGTGACCATAGGGATTAAGTCTTGATTGTCCAAAGAGACCATCTTCTCACATGTAACTTTGTCATTCTTCCTTCATTGCAAGTTATTTATTCTTAATTAATGCAATGTAGAAGCCCTAGAAGAGGGGATCTTAAGGCATAACTACAGATCATATCTCTTTCATGGGTGTGAGTAGGGAAGGGATTATTTCTCAAAGAAAGGATAAATGCTATTCAAAATG
Organism: Phalanger gymnotis; assembly: GCA_028646595.1. Lineage (NCBI taxonomy): Eukaryota > Metazoa > Chordata > Mammalia > Diprotodontia > Phalangeridae > Phalanger > Phalanger gymnotis. The sequence continues at coordinate 5,585 of JAQQSZ010012833.1, read as the reverse complement.
AAAAAAAATATAATTGATTAAAAAAAGAAAGAAGAAAATCAAATTACCAGTATCAAAAATGTAAAGGGTGAATCCACCTCCAGTGAAGAGGAAATTAAAACAATAGTTAGGAAGCATTTTACCCAATTGCATGCCCTTAAATTTGACAACCTTAGAGATATGGATGAATATCTACAAAAACATAAATTACCCAGGTTAACAGAAGATGAAGTACAATTCCTAAATAACCCCATCTCAGAAAAATAAATTGAGCAAGCCATCAATGAACTCCCTAGGAAAGAATCTCCAGGGCCAGATGGTTTTACATGTGAATTCTATCAAGCATTTAAACAACAATCAATTCCCATACTTTGTAGACCATTTGGGAAAATAGGCGAAGAAGGAGTCCTATCAAATTCTTTTTATGACACAAATATGGTACTAATACCCAAACCAGGTAGAGTCAAAACAGAGAAATAAAATCATAGACCAATTTCCCTAAGGAATATTGATGCAAAAATTTTAAATAAAATACTAGCAGAAACATTGCAACGACTTATCACGAGAATAATACACTATGACGAGGTAGGATTTATTCCAGGAATGCAAGGCTGGTTCAATATTAGGAAAACCATTACCATAATTGACCATATCAACAACAAAACTAGCAGAAACGATATGATCATCTCAACAGATGCAGAAAAAGCCTTTGACAACATATAACACCCATTTCTATTAAAACATTAGAAAGCATAGGAATAAATAGAGCCTTTCTTAAAATTATAAATAGCATCTACCTAAAACCATCAACAAGCATTATTTGTAATGAGGATAAGCTAGATGCATTCCCAATAAGATTAGGGGTGAAACAAGGATGCCCATTATCACCCCTACCATTCAATTTGGTACTAGAAATGTTAGCTGTAGCAATAAGAGAAGAAAAAGAAATTGAAAGAATTAGAATGGGCAAAAAAGAAACAAAATTATGACTTTTTGCAGATGATATGATGATTTACTTCGAGAATCCTAGAGAATCAAGTATATGACTATATGAATGTAATTACGAAACACTTTTCACGAGAATAAGTCAGATCTAAATAAATGGAAAAAAAATATCAGTTGCTCGTGGTTACGCCAAGCCAATATAATAAAAATGACAATTTTACCTAAATTAATCTATCTATTCAGTGCCATACAAATAGAACAAGTAAAAAATTATTTTGCAGAGCTGGATAAAATAATAACAAAATTCATCTGGAAGAACAAGAGGTCTAGAATATCTAGGGTATTAAGGAAAAGAAATGCTGGAGAAGGTGGTCTAGCCATACCAGATATTAAACTGTACTATAGAGCAGCAGTCATCAAAACTATCTGGTACTGGCTAAGAAACAGAGTTGTGGGTCAGTGGAACAGGATATGTACACAAGATGGAAAAGTCAACAACTATAGCAATCTACTCTTTGATAAACCCAAAGAATCCAGCTTCTGTGTTAAGAAATCACTATTTCACAAAAAGTGCCAGGAAAATCGCAAAATGGTAGGGCAGAAACTGGGCATAGACCACTATCTTATGGCATATTCCAAAATAAAGTCAAAATGGGTTCATGATTTAGGAATAAAGGCTTATAGTATAAGCAATTTGGGAGATCAAGGAATAATTTACTTATCAGATTTATAGAAAAGAAAAGAACTCATGACCCAACAAGAGATAGAGAGCATTACAAAATGTGAAATGGATAATTTTGATTATGTTGAATTGAAATGTTTTTATACAAAAAAGCCAATGCAACAAAGATTAGGAGGGAAGCAGGAAATTAGGCAAAAATCTTTACAAGTAGTGTCTCTGATAAAGGCCTTATTTCTAAAATATATGGGGAAGTGAGCCAAATATATGGTAATACAAGTCATTCCCCAAATGAGAAATGGTCAAAGGACATGAACAGGCAGTTTTCAGAGGAAGAAATTAAAGATATCTATGGGCATATGAAAAAATGCTCTAAATCACTATTGATTAGAGAAATGCAAATCAAAACAACTCTCAAGTACCACATCTCCTCTGTCAGATTGGCTAAAATGACAAAACAGGAAAATGATAAGTGCTGGAGAGGATTGGGAAAATTAGAACATTGTTACTTTACTGGTGGAGTTGTGAACTGATCCAGCCATTTTGGAGAGCAATTTGGAACTATGCCCAAAGGGCTGTAAAAATGTTCATATCCTTTGACCCACCAATATCACTTCTAGGGTTGTATCCCAAAGAGATCACACAAGTGGGAAAAGGACCCATATGCACAAAAATATTTATAGTGGCTCTTTTTTGTGCTAGCTAAAAATTGGAAATCAAAAGGATGCCCATCAATTGGGGAATGGCTGAACAAGCTGTGGTATATGAGGGTAATGGAATACTACTGTGCTATAAGAAATCGGGATGATACGGACTTCATAACAACCTGGAAAAACCTACATGACATAATGCTGAGTGAGTGGAGCAGAGCCAGGAGAACATCATACACAGCCAGATATATATAGATTCTGTGAGGACTAATTCTGACAGACTTTGCTCTTCTCAGCAACACAAGGTGCAAAGGTAACTCCAAAGGACTCATGATGGAGAATACTATCTACATCCAGAGAAAGAACTATGAAGTATGAATGCAGATTGAGGCACACTTTATGCTCGCCTTTTCCCCCTTTTTTGTCCTCTCTTTTGTTTTTGTTTTTGGGTTTTTCTTTTGGTTCTGTTTCTTCTTTCTCATGATTCATTCCATTGGTCATAATTCTTCTCTACAACTTAACTAGTGTGTAAATTAATTCAGTGAAAAGTTATATGTGGAAGATATATCAGATTCCATGCCGTCTTGGTGAGGGAGGGAGGGAAGGAAGAAAATCTGGAAATCAAAATTATGTAGAACCAAGTGTTGTAAGCTAAAAATAACAAAAAATAAAATTAAAAAAGAAGGCAGTTGACTGGTGAAAAATAGTTTTATCAGATATCTCTGGAAAGAGTCTGATATCAAAACATAGCAAAGAAATAAGACCAAGAGCCATGCCCCTATAGATAAGTGGTCTAAGATTAGAAGTCATGAGCTTAATTTGTGAGAGGCATCTTATTCAATGACATTGAACCCAAGCAAAGCAGTAGGTGCAGAGTGGAGGACTCTTCAGAATAATGTTTCTCCTTTACTACAAATATTCCAAGTTTCTTCAATCGATTCTTACGAGTATTTCCTGGTTTCATTTTTGTGGCATGGTCCAGATATCAGTTGCATTCAGAATTTCAAGACCATGTTCCAGATGTGGTCTGAGGCAGAGCAGGATCATTGATACCTTCATAGTGCATACTATATCTCTATTAAAATAGGCTAGGATTATGTTTGGGTGTTGGCTAAGATGACCCAATATTTATTCCTGTTATGTGTGCAATCTAGTCATACTCCTAAATCTTTTCACAGAAAGCATGAGTCACTCACACTGTGACATAGTGCCAGCTGATTTTCAAGTACAATAAATTTTCACAGCACTAAGAAAAACTCAGAAATATCACCAGCTTACTCCCGTGTTCTGGAAAGGCCTATCGCTTTCCACTGAATGTCAGAGAACGTTTTTATTGTTGTTTGTTTGTTTTAATATCTGATTCTGTACTTGACCACGGTGCAGAGTCATTGGCCCAGCATCCAATAGAAAGGAGAGCAAAGGAAAAACAAGGCATTTTTGTAACTGAAGATGTGATTATTGGCCTGCTTATTCTTGATGCCCAAATGGAAACATCTATGGACTCGTATACCTAACATCTGCACTCAAACCCCAGCTCCAAGGCTTACTAGCTGTGGGACCAGTGTGTCTACATGTTGGTTTTCTCATTTTTCATTGGCTCAATGAAGTCCAATTTAGCATTTATTAAATATCTGTTTTGCCCAAAGAATAAAAGTGGAAGAGAACTCCTCCAGTGGGGTGATAAGAAAAATATAGACATAAGCATAATGCAAAATACAACATAAAAATGTGGAAGAGATCCAAGCAAGCAATGTAAGGAGAATATGAGGAAGGAGACCAACTAAGTGAATCAGGCATGAAGTTTTGTTGGAGATGTGCAGTGTAATCTGGGTCCTGAAGACACAGAAGACTTCAACTTCAGTTGATAAGGAAGATGAAGTTTAAATCAGGGATGAAGAACGTTCTGTGTGAATGCTCAGAATCAGTCCGGGGGTGGGGGTGGGACAAGTCTGGCATTAGACCATTTTATAGGGAATATCCTAAACTAGGGCTGTTTCAAAATAGATGCAATTATGTGGAAAGCTTAGAGAAAGACTAGGTTGAAAGTAGTGAGACAAAAGTCACTAAGCTTTCCAATGCACTAGCCCTCATGAATTGCTTAGAACAGGGGAGCATGATATGGGAGATTAATAGCAGCTACCAAACCTCAATTGCACTCATTTCTTCTTTATTTTTTCATTTCATCTTCCATTTGAGAAAATAGAGATCCAGGGATATATTCATAAACCAATTAGGTATGAGTTTCTGATCACAAGTCAAACGAATGTTGAACCAAGGAACTCACAGGAGTAAGTAAAGTAGAGGGAACTACAAAGGAGAAATGATCTTATGAGGATAATTGCTATGTTCTGTGACAAACCAAGAAATGAAAGTGTTTCATCTCATTTTATTGAAGTGTTGCAGAGAGGTTTATTATCAATAGCAATACAGTGAATGGAAGACAATATTTGGTATCCTTGAAAAGAGAGCTTCTGCTGAAATGGGATCCAGGTAAAGTCTGAAAGGCTGGCTGTAATCCTCTTAGGCAGGGATGGGCTTTACTAGCTACATACTGCTCTCACTTGATATTATACCAGTTATTAGGTGATCCTGAAGATAACTATTTAGGCTAGGACCATTTGGAGTGAGATACATGTCGCCCAGTAGAAGTAGAAATGAGATCCCCAGGAAGGAGGAGCTGATGCTCTTTCTGAAAGCCTTCTTGACTTCCTTGTTTCTCAAGCTGTAGACCAGATGGTTCAGCATTGGAATAATCACAGCATAGAACATAGATGCCATTTTGTCTATGTCCATGGAGTGACTCGAGCTGGGTTGCAGGTACATGAAGATGATCGTCCCATAGAATATGGACACTGCTGTGAGGTGGGAAGCACAGGTGGAGAAGGCTTTCTTCCGGCCCTCAGTAGAATGGATTCTCAGAATGGCAATGAGGACAAACAAGTCAGAGGTGAAGATGCCCATGAGGGAAAATGACATATTAAATCTCCCTAATTTAAAGAGTAGCCACTCATTAATATGGATATCAGAGCAGTAGAGAGCCAGGACAGGGGGAATATCGCAAAACGATGAACTGTATTGGAACCACAGAAGGAGAGGCAAAAGGTATCTCCTATACTCACAGAGGAGGTCAGAAAGCCACAGATGTAGGAAGGAACAGGTAGATGTGTGCACACACCTGATGGCATCATTGTGGCAAAATATACAGGCTTGCAAACAGCCACATGACAGTCATAGGCCATGGAAGCCTGGAAGAACCTTTCAACAGTGTTAAATGTTGCAAAGAACAACTGTGTAGCACATTCATTGTAGGAGATGACCTTGTCTTCTGTGAG
>JAQQSZ010012832.1:0-11909 GCA_028646595.1 Phalanger gymnotis | reverse complement strand
AAAAAAAAAACAAAGTGGGTTAAGTGGTAGAAACTGACACAAAAATTCACTGAAGAAAAGAATTCCTTAAAAATTAGCATTGAGCAAGTAGAAACTAATGACTCCATGAGGCATCAAGAAACAATAAAAAAATGTCAAAAGGGTGAAAAAATAGAAGAAAATGTGAAATATATTATCAGAAAAAAACTTACCTGGAAATCAGATCAAAGAGAGTAATTTAAGGATTATTACATTACCTCAAAGGTATGATAAAAATTAAAAGCTTAGGGGCAGCTAGGTGGCACAGTGAGTAGAGCACCGGCCCTGGAGTCAGGAGGACCTGAATTCAAATGCAGCCTCAGATACTTGACAGACTTACTAGCTGTGTGACCTTGCGCAAGTCACGTAACCCCAGTTGACCTGCCCTCCCCCTCCAAAAAAAAAAAAACAACAAAAAGCTTAGATATCAGATTTCAAGAAAATATAAAGAAAAATTTCCCTGATTTATTAGAACTAGAAGGTTAAAAAGAAATTGAAGGAATCCAGTGATAAACCACTGAGATCACCAAATGAAAGCTCCTAGTAATACTATAGCCAAATTCTAGAGCCAAATTCCAGAGCTCCCAAAAGAATGAGGAACAGTAATCACTTTCAAGAAAAAAAGATGCAGAAAATTAAATTAAAAATCTAACAACAAAACAAGTTGAAGAGCAGAGGAGGAAGATGGCTTTATCTTAACTGAGAAATAAAAGAGGAGAATTAGATAACTATATAAAAAGGCACAAGTTACACAAAATTCCCAATAGGTTACAGGGAGGGAAATAGGAAAATAAATAAAAGATTGGTGACTTCAGGATGAAAATAAGAGAACCAGTGGAAATAAAGTTGCCTTCCAGCACTAATGGACGAAAATAAAAAACCTAACCCTCATGATCTTCAATGCAAATGGGTTAAACAATCCAATAAAATGAAACAGAGTAGAAGATGGCATAATGGAACAAAAGTCCACAGTCTGTTGCTCACAAACAATACACCTACAAAAAGATAGACATGGGAATAAAAATGATAGCAAAAATTTTTACTATGCAATAGGTGAATTAAAAAAGAAAAGCAGGAGTTGAAATCTAGTTAGCAGAGAAAAAACAAAAATTCACAAAATAAAAAGAAATAAACAAGAAAAATACATTATGCTAGAAAGAGCCATAGAAAACAAACCAACATCAATATGCTTTAAATGCCTCAGCATTAATTCATAATACAAAAGTAAACAAAATTTCAAGAAAACATAGAGTAATGCAAGAGTGGCAGGAGTTTTTAATGTCTCTTCCTCTATTTTAGACAAATTGAACAAAAGGAAAATATAGAGTTGATTAAGTTGCTAGAGAAACCAGAGCTAAATTGTTGATGGCAACTTCTAAACAGGAATGCTGAAGATTATCTATCTATCCATATATATACATATATATAAACATACATATATATATATATACATACACACATATAAATACATACATATATGTGTGTGTGTGTACATATACACATACACATACAGTTCTCAACTCCACATGGGCATTTTACAAAAATTGACCATCAATGAGGACAAAGAGATATTTAAAATAAATATAAGAAGACATAAATAGCAAGCATATCCTTTATAGACCACAATGCAATAAGGATAGTAAATAATTCAGGGAGAACAAAGAATAGACAGACCAAAATGGAGATTTAGAAATGGAATTCCAAATAATGAGTAGGTTAAAGAACAAACAAGGTGGAACCTGATAAGTGCCAAGAACTCTACCAAGTATTTTGAAAATGTCTAATTTGATTATTTCAATAATCTTGGAAGGTAGGTACTATTTTTATTCCCATTTTATAGTTGAGGAAAGTGAGATAGACAGGTAAAATGACTTGCCCATCATCATATGACTAGTAAATACCTAAGATTGCATTTGAATTCTGATCTTCCTGACTCTAGGCTCAGCCAGGAGTTAGAGATGAAGAGGGAAAGTATTCCTGACATGAGGAATATTTAGTGAAAATTCCCAGTCAGGCAATAGAGGGTTGGTCTTGTTTGAGAAAAAAAGCAAGGAGGTCAGTATTAATGGATGATAGAGCACCATCTCAATCTAATATAATCACAAAAAAGACAATATTAAAAATTAGAGAAAAATAGAAAACTTAAACAAAAAATTGAAATGACAAAGCTAAAAGCTGATTCTTTGAAAAGACCAATAACATTGACAAATCTTTAGCTGATCTCATCAAAAAGATGAGGGTAGAAAATTAAATTAACAAAATAGTAAAATAGCAAACAATGTAAAAGTACAATAAAATAAGAAATAAAAAGAATTGTCAGAATGTACTATGCACAATTTTATGCTAACAAAACTGAAACCTCAAAAATAGAGGAACACATTCAAATTACAAAATATTCAATCTAATAGAAAACTAAAAAGAGATCTTAAATAATCTAGTCCCAGAGAGAGAAATAGTATGAATTATAATTGAATTGCCAAAGACAAGAAACAAAACAAGCAAACAAAACCCCTTCTGGGATGTAATCATAGGATAATTCTGTCCTAAAAGTTGGATTTACACTAGAGATGTGAGGATGGTTCAACATTAGGGAAACAATCACTAAACCCCTATACTTAAGGAGTTTACAGTCTATTGGGGTAGACAAAATTATCTTCCCTCTAAGACCAAGAAGAACAAGTCTAATACCACTTCCAGCTGACAGTGCTTCAAGTGCTTGAGGACAGGTATTATATTTCCTTTATGATTTCTCTTTTTCAGGCTGAATAATATCAGTTCCTTCAAACATTCTTCATGTAACATAATCTTAATTTCTTCCATCAGTCTGGTCACTTATCAGTGGATGTTCTCTAACTTATCAATGGTTTCTTAGACTGTGGCATCCAGAATTGAACACAGTACTCCTGATGTGATCTGATCTGGCACGTACAACTGGATTATTATGTCTTGAATGTATTGGACGCTATAACCATCTTAATGTAATCTAAAGTTCCATTAACTTTTTTGACTGCTGTATATGATACTACTGACTCAATAACCTCTTGTAGTCCACTAAAACTTTTCTAGAGTCATCTTGAATGGCTCCCATTCTGAACTAAGCTCATCTTTTCCCTCATTGAGAATATCCATATTTTCCAACCTTTTATTTCTGCTCCATGACAAGTCCTACCTTATGATCATATATAGGCTTTGTAAAATATATTACATTATTTCTTAAGTGAAAATCAGCAGTGATTTCCCATTATTACTTAAATATTTTTAAAGATTTCATTGTATTTGCTCTTACTGCACAGCACAGAATGTCCATTAAGCTTATATGTTTTATGGCTCATATTTTGTGGTTTTAACCTAGGAATGACACATCTTCAAGCTTTAGATCACATTGGATAATTTAGGAAGTTGCAATACTAATGCTTTCCCTGGAGCTATTCAAGAAAAAGCAGAATGACCGCCTTTGAGGATACTATTAAAAGCATTCATGCATAGGGGAAGGTTTGGACAAGATGACCTTTAAGATCCTTTATAGATCTAAGATTCTAATACTCTGTACTTCATATTACAAAGATTTGGCCTGCCACCAACAGTACATTTATTCAGAAGATCCCACCAGACATTGCGCTGTGAGACAAGACAAAGACCATATTTAAGTATGAGCTTAGTTCAGGATGGGAGCCATCTGAGATGACTCTAGAAGCATTGGGTTTTCTGTTACAATGATTTTAAAACAAATCTTAGTAAGTTGGCTTGAATATTTTATGGGACAGCATCAAGTTAACCTCCCACCTGTAGACACAACCAAGATCCTTAAGAGTGAGGTGCAAGAGTATTGACAATTTAGATACTGAAAATCTGAATGCCATTTGCAAAATTCTTAAATGAAGACAGTGTTTGACACCAGGTTCACAGAATCACAGGATATTAGGACTGAAAGGGACCTCAAAGGCCATCTAGTCTAAGCTATACATGAACAAAAATCTACTTCACATTATATCTGAGAAGTGTGCTTGAACAATTCAAGTGATGGAGAATCCACTGTTAGAGGCAGTCCATTATAAGGTTGGATTTTTTTTTTTGCTTTTTGGGGGAAGTTTTTCACCCTCCGATATGAACCTAAATTTGTTTTTCTTACAAGTGTTACATCTAATTTTGCCTTTTATAAGCAAGCAAAATTTTTTTGTACCATGTCTAATATTGCTTTTGTATTCCTTAATGTATTTATAGCTTGTAGCACAATGCTGGGACTGCCATAGAAGCTCAATAAATATTTTTTATTTGCTGAATTGATTGAAAAGAGGGGATGAAACACAAAAAAGGACAAAGAAGAATAGAATTTTAGGAATACAATGAAACACAATCAGTAAATTTACCCCTTTGCATAGAGAGTTCAATTGGAGAATTCTTTATTTCATGCAATAGAGTTAAGTTATGCTAAAGGCACCTTCTTTAATTCCGACTTCAACCAACACTATGTTTTTGCCTGAAGAAGAGAAGCTTCACAGGGGCAGGAGGAATCATAACTTTCTCCAATTATTTGATGAGCTGTCATGAGGAAGTGGGATTCAATTTATTCTACTTGGCTCCAGGGCAGAAAATGTAGGAGTAACAGGAACAAATTTCAGAGAAGCGGATTGAGGTTTGATATAAGGAGACACTTCTTAATGATCGGAGTTGTCCAAAAATGGAATGGACTGCTTCCACATGTTGTGAGTTCATCTTCATCTGAGCTCTTCAAACAAAGGATGAAAACCCACTAGTTTGTTGTAAAGACAATCCTTTTTTCACATTTGGATTGGACTAGAATTAGAGGCTAGAAAATGACACCCTGAGTTCCAGATCCAGTGAGCTGACTATTATCATATGGCCTGAAAGGCAACACTTTTTTAACATTTTAAATAAGGTATTATTGCATTTAAAAATGTGAAAATAATTCTTGGCTCATAGGCTGGACAGAAACAGAGGGCATGCCCTCTGGCTGTAAATTGCCAACACCTGGACTGGTTGAACTCTGAGGCTCTATAACTCTGAAATTCTGTGAAGTTTAGACACATAGAAGCCAAAAGCTGAGAGAGCTATTGCATGTTTTCAGTTGTCTCTGTAAAGTAGGAGATGAGACCATCTACTAGAATTGAGGAAGAAGGAAAGAAGGGAAGGTTTGGTACTGTGGAAAGAACATTGGTTGGTGTACCTGGTTTTGATGACTATCTATAACAACTACCTGTGTGACTTTGGGCCAACAACTTCCCCTTTCTTGACCTTCATTTCTTCATATGTAAAATGAGAGGGGTTGTATCTGATGACATCTAAGGCTCATATTGTCCTCTAGTCTGTAAATATCCTCCCCAAAGATCCACTTTGGTACTCCACCTTTGTTCAGATAAGACTTCGTGTTCTTAATGGCAAGTTATGAATGAATGAATCAATGAATTAAAAAGCATTTTAATCACTATATACCAAAGCATTCTGTCAATTTTCAGGCACAGAAACAGGAAAAATAAGACAATTCTGCTGTCAAGGAGCTCACACTATAATGAGGAGAGTCAATACATACAGGAGAGTTCAATCATTGAGCAGATGGCTAGGCTCAGGAGTCCTTTCGTTGCTTCTTGTGTTTGTTTGTCCTTCATTCTTGAAGAGGACCATGACTTCGGGGAAATGATGACATGACCTGCAGTTGACTTTGATCTGAGTGAGGAAGGGCTGTGCAAGGTCACTACCCTCACATTCTCCTCCAGAGTCATCTGGGTCCAGTGGCCTGATATTCACCAGGATGACTGGAGATGGCCCAGGATGCATTGCAAGACCCTGGCCCTTTGGATCACCACTCTTGGGAAGTGGGGAATGGGCTTACGGGCAGGCTTGGCTTGAGAATTCTGGTTTCTTTCAGGAAAATGTGGCAATGAGAGGGCCAGGTAAAAAGAAGCACTGACAGGAAGGTGGAGGATAGGGTCTAGGGGAAGCTACCCTGCATTGAGCCAGCTCTGGCTGGGGCTCCACAGCTCTGTTAACCTTGTGCTGAACATGGAAAGGAAGCAGCATAGTGCAAGGGAGAGGAAGCTGGGCTTAGAGTGAGAGGACATGGCTTTGAAGGTTTGTTTTTTCACTTGCAATGTATGTATCCACTCAGTCTTTACGGACCTCAGTTTCTTCATCTATAAACCAATGGGATTAGACTCTTATAGCCCAAAATCGATGATTCTATGTTGGCAGCATGCTGCCTGAGGACTAGTCTAGCTAAATTTATAGAGAAGCATTATCAGGTCAGATTTGCCACAAACTGATGCATATTTTGGCCTTAATAACTTTCAAAGAAATTCTACAAATGATAACAAGGTTCTAATTTGTTCATATAATTGGATAGAACATTCACATTGAGGAAATCACAGGTCCTTAAAGTATCAGAGAGAGCCTCTAGACCCTCCTGACTCCACTCTCCTGTATTTGTCAGTGTCATCCAACTTGACCTACTGATGTAACCTATAGACTCCTGGGACTTTCTATTCATCCTACAGCTGAAGTTGCTTTTATAGTTTGTTTTCCCCATTTCAAGTGTGAGCTCCTTGAGAATTAAGCTCTCTCACCTGTTCCTAGTGTCCAATTTAAACCCTATGCAGCCTTATTGTGGCAGTTACTAATAATTGAAAGATCAGTTCATATGTCTATAGTAAATGGAGATTTACCAAGCAGTAAAATCTAATAATACATTGAATGAAGTAAATAGACTCTCCCAGGACAAATAAATAATACACCTACACATATATAATTTTATTTTTTTTGTTTTTATATCACCTTCATTTCTAAATCTATTTCTTCTGTATCTGCTGCCTAAAAATCCATCCTTTGAAAGACAAAACAAAAACAAAGACAAAAACAAAACAGTCCATCAAATTGAACAAAGATGAAACCAAGTTCTGAATGGGTATACAACATTGTTTATCTATGGTCCTTCACCTCTACAAAAAAGGCAGGAAAGTGCATTTCTTAATCTTTTCTCTTGGTTCAACCTCGGTAATTATAATTAAATCTCCTTCATTTTTTTTTGTTCTTTCCATTTACATTATGGTGGTCATTATGTATATTGTCTTCCTTCCACTCTACATTAATTAATGTAAGGAATATATTCTGCAATCCAGTGACACCAACTGGCTAGTCTTTTCACAAGACACTCCATCTCCCCACTCTGGACGTTTTCACTGGCTGACCCAGTGCTGCAAGATTTTCCTTCTTTACTTCTGCCCCTTTGCTTCCCCTGCTTTCTCCAAGTCCTAGCTAAAATCCTACCCTCTATAACAAGCCTTTTGCAACACCACCCCTCCCTCCAATTCTTCTGCCTTCCTAAAGTTGATTACCTCTAACTGATCTTTTGTGTACTTTGTTTGTACATAGTTGACTGCATGGTGTGTCCCACATTATACTGTAAGTTCTTTGAGGGCCGGGACTGTCTTTTACCTTTCTTTGCATCACTGGCACTTGACACTACACCGGGCACGTGGTTCTTAATAAATACTTGTTGACCGACTGACTAAACAAAAGTGACTGGATCTCAAATCCTATAAAATCTTATTCTAAACTAAACAATAAAGTTTCAAATTCTTCAATGGACACGTGATCTCAGTGTGGATTTTTTTTTCTCCTGCTGTCACAAATGGCAAGCCAATTTTGTTTTCTTATCTTTGAAAATTCCTTCCCTACCCATCCTCTTACTTTTAATCCATTGCTTGTTAAAAACAATTTTGGAGAGTCTATTCCATTCTTTTATTATTTCTTCCATCTCTCTCTCTCTCTCTTTTTTTTTTCCTGTCTCTTTCTCTCTGTCTCCCTCTCTCTGTCTCTCTTTCTCTCTTCTTTTCTCTCCCACCATTTCTCCTCCTCTTTCTCTTCCCACTCCCTTTACTTCTCTTTTGCCTCCTCTGGTCCCTTTCCTCTTCCTCCCTCTTCCATTCTTCTTTCTACTCTACCCCTTTCTCTTCTGCATTCTCTTCCTCTCCTCCTGCTTCTTTTCCTTTTCCTCCTCCTCTCCCTTTTCTCCTCCTTCTTCTCTCTTCTTTTCCTCATTCTCCCTCTTTCTCTACTCCTCCCCCTCCACTCATCCTTCTCCTCTTCCTTTCCTTTCTCACCCTCCTCCTCTCCTTCCTCCTACTCTGAAAAACTGAAACAGTATCTATCCTGTATAAAGATAAACTCTTTAAGTATGTTTACCTATAAATTATGCTAGAGAAAAGCCCATGCTTAGCTATTTTAGGGACATATTTTTGGACATTAATTGTACTGAAACAAAGTCATCGAAAGATTAGGACAATCCACTTTTAGACACCTCTCAAAGTGGTAAAAATAACAGAAATATGTAATGGGGAAGCATAGGTGGACAAATGAAAGCATTTAGAAAAATGACCCTCTAAACATTGTTACGAATTGATATAAATTTGTAAGAGAAATGTGTGGCTGGAGGATTTACTATAACTTACAAAAAGTTGGCCTTATCTGAAACTCCAGGCTATTACTTGTATGGGGTATGTTTTTAAGAGTCTCCAGTGTTAGCTTGCCTTTCCCACATATACAACATAAATACAGCATTGGAAGGAAATAATAACGGAACCCTGTTGTGGGAAGCCTCTACGGGACCTACTCCAAGAAATAGATTATTTCCCATTATAAATATTTTGGTTTGTTTATAATGTTGGCATACATTGTCTCTATTTTAAAAGATGAACACTGGCTAGCTGGCCTGGAATGAGAACCTCGATGATGGCTTTTCTAAAGCACGGATCAACTAATTTTCTTTTTTTCCAGAGAACTGAAAAAAACAACAGTTTATTTTTTTTTCAAAATTTATGGTTTTCTAATTCATGGGCCTGGCATTTTGACTGGAAGAATCAACTAAGGAAAGCTTCCTTGAGATGTCTTTAAATTCTATCAGCGATCACAAGAGATGATAATTCAAAGTATACAGCTTATATATTTTAATTGAAAGTTAGAAACCTGGTAAGCTGCCAAAGTCTAGTGAATCTCTCATTCACAGAGTCATAGACATAGACCTGCAATGGGGCCTTTGGGCTATGTAGTCCAATCCTCTCAATGTACAGATAAAGAAACTGGGGTCCACAAGGCAAAAGTGGATTTCCATCGGTCACACAGCTGGCAAATGTCAGAGGTGGGATTTGAATCAGGTTTTCTAAGGCCTGATCTAGTGATTTTTTTTTCCTTCTGAATTCAGGAAAACTCTGGTTATGCTATTTCAGATAAAGAGATTTCTTCTTGTTGTTCAGTCATGTTTGATTGCTTGCAACCACATGAATACTATTGTCTGTGGAGTTTTCTCAGAAAAGGTACCAAAGTGGTTTGCCATGTTTTTCTCTAGTGGATTAAGACAAACAGAGGTTAAGTGACTTGCTCAAGTTAAGTGACACAGCTGTTAAGCATCTGAGTCAGGATTTGAACTCGGGTCTTTCTGACTCCAGGCCCAGCATTCTATCCACTGAATCATATAGCTCCCTCAAAAGACATTTCTAGGCACATTTAAATGTTGATAGATCCTTTATTTTTCATCTATTTTTAAACACAAAATTCAAGTCCCTCCATTTCCTGAAGTAAAACTGTTAAATTCCTTTTACCAAATGATTTAGAAATACAATTTGCCCTCCCCTTTTCTCTCTTCTGTGTCCCCTCTTCCCCCCAAAAAGTAAGGGACTATGATATAAACTACTATCATGGAAGCTTTTAATTAAAACCTACAGTATATGTGGCACTATAAAAAGGAACAAAAATTTCCAATGCCTTAATAATAAGTCTATTTGTTCGGGACTCCGGAAGCAATTGTGCTTTTGAAGATAAGGCTTAGAACAACATTAGTGGGTTTTTTTTTAATTTCTGTTCACTTTTGAATCTTTCTTTCATGGAAATTTTGTCTCTTCTTTGTTTGAGAAAACACTCTGGGTGTATCCCCCTGGAAGGAAGGACTTTCTGCAAAGGATTTAGGGAACAAAAAGGGGTTTGGATTAAAATGTGGAGAGCTGCCGCTGGAATCCTGGCAATATTTCTCCACACTGGCAAGAATTTTTGTTTTTCCCCAATAAGAATCCTATGTGGTTTATCTTTGGGGGATTTTGTGCATTAAAGTGTACTGTAAGAGGAACTCTTTTGTAAGGACCCATCAGGGGTGGAGTGTAAGCAGCAGTGTTAATCGGGCCTTGATGCTACAAGAACCTGCAGGTAGTGAATGAACAGCTGGGGAACAGTTTGAGACACAGATGCTGCTATGTCAGTAGGAAGGCCTATGGTGAAATTCATGGATGTTTTACAAACAACACGTCCATTGCCATTCCAGTTGTGAATACTCAAGTGGCAAATAATATTTAGATGATCTTCATGCCAAATGCCCCCAGAACTGAAACAAACAATTGTCTGCATTCACATAGGACTGGAGCAGTGAGACAACTCAGCCTTGAGAGTTATATGGTCGCTGTCAATATTGATGGCTGAAATTATCATTTTGCTCCTCTCCTCAACCTCTCCCCCAACCTGAATTTGACATCATGGCTGGGATAGACTATAAATAGGGACATTTTTTCCTGTTTCAGTTTTCACCTTGACTGGTGTGTGCATCCAAAGAATTGTCTCTTGAATATTTAAGTATGCAGAGACACCAGTCACCTCAATCCACTAGTCATTTAGGAGGGATTAGAATCACAGCACAGATTTTCTTTACTGCCCAGACCTTTGTTGGAACACAGAATAAAGCGGTTAAGTGAATCCAGCAACAAAGTAACCGAGCTCTAGGAAAACCATTATTATGTTGAAGATCTGGCAGGGTTTCTGAATTATTTAACACCTCCTTTTGCCAGGCTGACCCACTGTGCTGTCTAAGTAAACTTCCTTTTCATGCTAACAGGGCAAATCTAGTCAAACTGAAGCCTCGCTATTCCTCTTAATCTTGTGCAAATTTATACGTGACTGTTCTTGACGTTCTTAGTTCATGACCAAAAGTTGACAATGTCTTACTGCTAGTCCACACTGTAGAATTATCTTCCAATCTCTTTCAAGTCATGTTGGTGAAATAGTGCAGTTGATCTACACACAACAACAATAGCAATAAAAAACCCATCCTATTTTAAACAACAAAAATTATTTAATTGTATCCCTAAATCCAAGTTATCTGGACCTTAGTTATCACTCTGTCTTGTCTCTGTTTCTTTCTGTGTCTCTCTCTTTCTATGTCTCTCTCTCTGTCTGCCTCTCTCTCTCTCTCCCCCTCTCTCTGTCTGCCTCTCTCTCTTTCTCTCTCTCTCTCTGTCTCTCTTTGTCTCTGTCTCTGTCTCTCTCTCTTTCATATACTCAAAATACTTTCTCTGTGTCTATCTATCTATCTATCTATCTGTCTGTCTGTCTGTCTGTCTGTCTATCTATCTATCTATCTATCTATCTATCTATCTATCTATCTATCTATCTATCTATCTAAATATATGTCCCTCTCTATAGAACACAAATATAACAGCTAACATTTATACATTGCTTTAAAAGTTTATGAAACACTTTGTATATATTATCTCTTTTGATCCTGACATCAATCTTTCGAAATAGGTGTTATTATTCTATGCACACATAATGCAAAATGCATCTATAAATACCTACATATATGAAAAACAGGCGGGGGAAATGGAGAGAAAGCTGGCCTTGGAGCCAAACAACCATGAAGTCGAATCTTGAATCTTACACATGCTGACTGTATGACCCTGAGCAACACACTTAACCTCTCTGCATTCTAGGCCAGCAGTTCTCAAAACGTAGTCCAGGGACCAATGGGGGTGGAGGTGGGGCCTGAGACCCTTTCAGCAGTCCTCAAAGTCAAAACTATTTTCACAATAATAATAATAAAACATTTTAATTTCTAACAGTAA
>JAQQSZ010012831.1:0-11909 GCA_028646595.1 Phalanger gymnotis | reverse complement strand
AATTGACTTGGAAAATAGATGAAGGAGGGAGAATTTAAGAATTATTGGACTACCTGAAATTCATGATTTAAAAAAAAAAAGCCTAGACATCATCTTTTAAGTAATTATCCAGGACACCTGCCCTGATGTTTTAGAATGAGAAAGTAAATTACAAATTGAAAGAATTTACCAATCACCTCTTGAAGGAGATCTGAAAATCAGAACTGCCAGGAATACTACAGTCAAATTGCAGAGCTCCAAGGTCAAAGATAAAATGTTACAAGCAGCCAAAAAGAAAACATTCAAGTATTGTGGAATCACAGTCAGGATAACACAAGATCTAGCAGCTTCTACCTTAAGGGATCGAAGGGCCTGGAATATGATATTCCAGAGATCGAAGGAACTAGGATTAAAGCGTACCCAGAAAAACTGAGTATCATGCTCCAAGCCAAAATATGGATTTTCAATAAAACAGAGGACTTTCAAGCTTTCTCAATGGAAAGACTAGAGCTGAATTTAGCTTTTAGATACAAGAATCAAAAGGAGCATGTAAAGGTAAACAAGAAAGAGAATTCATAACGGACTTACTAAAGTTGAACTGTTATGTTTACATTCATACACGGAAAGATGATGTGTGTAATTCAGTAGTCCTTTCTCAGTATTCGGGGAGTTGAAGGGAATATAGACAGAGGGCACAGGATGAGTTAAATATGAAGAGATTTTATCTAAAAAATGAAATAAATTTAATGGGTGAGAGAGGAATACATTGAGAGAGGGAGAAAGGGAGAGACTGAGTGGGGTAAATTATATCACATAAAAGTGGCAAGAAAAAGCAGTTCATTGGAAGGGAAGAGGGAGCAGGTGAGGGGGAATGAGTGAATCCTGCCCTCATTGGATTCAACTCGAGGAGGTAATAACACACTCAACTGGGTATCTTACTCCACAGGAAAGTAAGGCGAAGGGGATAAAAAGAGAGGATGATAGAATGGAGGGCAGATAGGGGAGGAGGCAAGCAAAAGCAAGCACCTTTGAAAAGGGACAGGGTCAAGGGAGAAAACTGAATAAAGGGGGACAGGATAGGATGGAAGAAAATATAGTTAGCCTTTTACAACATGAGCATAATGAAACATGGGTGATCTATGTTGAATTGCTTGCCTTCCTAGGGAGGGTGAGTGGGAAGGGAAGAGGGGAAAGAATTTGGAACTCAAAGTTTTAAAAGCAGATGCTTAAAAATTTTTTAAAAAGTTGTTTTTGCATGCAGCTGGGAAAGAAGATATATAGGGAATGGGGCATAGAAATCTATCCTGCCCTACAAGAAAGTAAGGGGAAAGGGGACGGGGAATGAGGCAATCAGAATATATGCCATCTTGGAAATAGGGGGAGGGTAGAAATGGGGAGAAAATTTGCAACTCAAAGTCTTGTGGAAATCAATGTTGAAAACTAAAAAATAAAATCACTAATACATACAAAAGGAAGGCAATTTGATATATGTTATGCACATGCAGTCATACAAAACATATATCCATCTCATTTGTAAAAGAAAACACAGACTTCCTCGAACCAACACCAAAAAAACCAAGAAAAATAAAATTTAAAAAGTATGCTTCGATCTGCAAAAATAAAAAGAGAAATAGGAAAGAGAAATCATAAGGAATTGAATAAGGTTAAACTGTTTACATTCCTACATGGGAAGATACCTGTAATTCCTAAAAACCTCATTATTAGTATAGTTAGAAGCAGTCTTTATAGACAGAGGACTTGAGTATGAGTTGAATGTGATGGGGTGATATCTAAAAAAAAATAAAGGGTGAGAAAGAGGAATACACTTGAAGAATGGGAAATAGAGAGTTACAATGATAAATTATCTCACAAAAAAAGTTGGGGGAACAAGAGAGGAGGTAGGCAGGACCACTTCAACCTTACTCCCATCAGAATTGGCTCAAAGAGGGAATGACATATAAATTCAGATGGATATAGAAATCTATCTTGCCCTTACAAAAGAGTAGGAGGGGAAGTGAATAAAAGAAGTGGGTGGGAGCTGAGAGAAAGGAGGGCATATTGGGTAAGGTGAACAGTGGTAATCAGAAGCAAAACACTTTTGAGAATGGACAGGGTAACAGAAGAGAGTAGGAAAAATAGGGAAATAAAGTTAGCAATCATAATAGTGAAAAAAATTACAGCAAGTGTCTCTGATAAAGGCCTCATTTCTGAAATAGAGAATTGAGTGAAATTTATAAAAATAAGAGTCACTCTGCAATTGTTAAATGGTCAAAGTATATGAACAGGCAGTTTTCAGACAAAGTAATCAAATCTATGTATAGTCATATGGAAAAATGTTCTAAATCACTATTCTAAATCTCTAAAACAACTCTGAAGTGCCACCCCACACTTATAAGATTGACTAATATGATAGAAAAGGAAAATGACAAATGTTGGAAGGGATGTGGAGAAATTAAGACACTGATGCACTGTTGGTGAATTTGTGAACTGATTCGACCATTCTGGAGAGCAATTTAGAAATATGCCCAAAAGGCTATAAAACCATGTATACCCTTTGATCCAGTAATACCACTGCTAGGTCTATATCTCAATGAGATTTTTTTAAAAAGGAAAAAGACATATATGTACAAAAATATTTATAGAAGCCACTTTAGTGGTGGCAAAGAATTGGAAATTGAGGAGTTGCCCAGCAACTGGGGAATGGCTGGCTTACAAAGTTGTGGCATAAAAGTGTGATGGAATACTATTGTCATATAAGAAATGATGAACAGGATAGTCTCAGAAAAACCTGGGAATATTTACATGAACTGATGCAAAGTGAAGTGAGAAGAACCAGTAATAGTGATTTTGTACAATGATCAGCTGTAAATGACTTAGCTATTCTCAGCAATACAATGTTCCAAGACAATTCCTAAGAACTTATGATGAAAAATGCTATGCATCTCCAAAGAAAGAACTGATGAAGTCTGAATGCAGATCAAATCGTGCTTTTTATACTCTTATTTTTCTTGGGTGTTTTTTTTGGTCTGTATTTTTTTTGACAACATGACTAACATAAAAATATGGTTTCACTAACATAAAAATATGCGACTGCACATGTGTAACCTATGTCAAGTTGCTTGCCTTCTCAGTGAATGGGGAGGGGGAAGTGGAGAATTTGTAAACTGAAATTTTTAAAAATGAATGTTAAAATAATTTTTACATGTAATGGGGGAAAAATAAAATAACAAGTACAAAAAGATTGGCCATAGTTATAAACAAAAGAACTGTACTAGTTTCATTCTCTCATATTTTTCTTTTTCTTATGGAGAAAAGTAATATTTTAACAATTAAATGGGAAAATAAACATTAATAACAAATATTGTAAGGGTGGTAAAATCACCCCTAAAATGAAGCATGTTGCAAAATTAATTAGAAAGCAAAGTCAAGCAATCTGTAGTTTGAGAAACATATTTACAACATCAGGATTCATTCATTAACCTCCAGTCAAAATGAGTTTGGAGCCTCAAAAAATAAATAAATTGGAATAGATCTGAATAATATCTGAATATATCTGAATAGCTGAAAATTAAAAAAAAATTATGTAACTTTAAGAATTACAAGAGAGGGAAGTTCATTGTAAGATCATCATAGATCTTAAAACAATATTAATATTAGAATCACAAGATCAAGAGTGTTTTGTTTTTATTTTTTTCTTTCTTTGTATCCACATCACTAAGTGCTGTGCTTGGCACATAGTAAGCCATTAGTAAATGCTTGTTTATGACTACTGCTGTTTTCACTGCCTTAAAAGTTAAGGAGACTACAAGCAGTACTGGGCTTTTCCGTCTCAGACATTTCAACCATTTCTGGGGAATCAGTTTGGTTGGGTCACACTGCCCAAATCTCCAGCTCATATCATTTTTTCTATTGTTAATCTTTTTTTTCTGTTCTGAAAGCCTCCAAGCTGTAGTCAGGTTTTAGAAGGCCTGCAATTAGGGGTTTAAGGTAAAAGTGACTGCAAGAAGCACAAAGCTTAGTAGGCAATTCTGGACATATGAAATTTATAGATAATAATGAATTTATAGATAATAACGGAATGAAATATATAATTCCATCAAATAGAAATCACCAGGGGCAAAACTAAACCTCTGGTCAGGATTTAGTAGAATCACATAACCTATTCCATTTTAATGAGCTGAGACCCAAAAGGTCACCAATTCATTACCTTTATTCTAAATCTCACCACCCCTACCCCCCACCACACACACACACTCTTTTGTATAACTCTGCTTGTCCAAGGCTTTTTAGCTGATAGATATGCCTAAGTGAGAGAAATGTTAAGAGTGCAAAAAGTATCTAACTTATCCATAGTCTTAGAAACTATTTCTATTGAGGTAGTGCCCCCCCTTTTTGTTAATAGTGTACAAAGAATGAGGTATTCATCTAGAGTTTCTTTGGGAAATAACAGTCTGGAAAAGATCCCCAAGGCTCTGCCTCTCCTTGTGTATACATCTTAGCATTCCCCTCCCCTCTCCCTTGTGTCATGTATGTGGGCCTTCCAAAGTTACAACCTCAACAAGCCTCAAGAAGCACTGGGCCCACTTATCCACAAGACCTCTTCTTACCTCCAAGGGGGTAGTTCCAGTCATTCTAAGCCCATACTACTGTGAAGCTAACAATAAATAAACACTCATTCAATAGCATAAGTTCTCAGTACTTAAAAAAAATTATCTAAATTTCAGGATGACCTAGAGAGTAAAACAATGACCTCCGGGCATTTCGAAATGCTTCTTTTAGCTTCTTTTAGACTTAGAAATGTCCTACAGAATGATAATCAAAAAAGAAGTTAAGAATCCGAAAATAGCAATATAAAAACAAGACAGGATGTTTTTGGCAATTACAAAATAGGAGTAAAGAGTATAACTAAAAAATATAATCCTATAGAATGTGTGGCTAAGAGAAAAATCATATAATATATAAACATATATATGTATGTATACATAGCTACCTACATACATATATGTTTTGGAGAGGATTCCGATTTTAAAAATAATAATATGATATGTGTAGTGGATATACTAATAGATTCAATTTTTCAGAATTGCCTTTCTTGTGAGGGAGCTCACAATGAGGCTTGAACTGCTCAATCACACTCTAACAAGGCTCACAATCCCTGGCATCCTTCTGCCTGCGTACCTGAAGTGAAGCAGATCAGACCATAGAACCTGTTCCCATCAAAGAACTCTGATCCTGTGACCACCAAGTAACCAAGTAATGACCCCTAAGGGCTTGAGCATTATTGCTCCCACAGGACTCCAGAATTTGGTATTGTCTTCCATTTTGGGGTTTGTTTTGAGAAACCACTCTGGCCTTGGGAACAATTGTTTGTAATCCACCTTCCCTCATCCCTTCCCACTTGTGATTTGTGTATATAATCTCTTTCTTCACTTCAGCAAGGTGGAAATCTGATCAGGAAAATTCTCAATTTGCATTTCTGTTCCTCATAATGAAAATAACTAATAAAATAGCTACCTGATTACTGGCACTTTGTGTCTGTCTTGCCCTTGTCATTCTCAGGTTACAGACTGGCTCGGTAAAATCCTTTTAACAATATGTACATACAAATTTTCAAAATTACACCAAGGATACAATATACCAAAATTGTGGAACACTACTAAAGTATTCCTTACAGAATTTTTTTTTCCTAAATACATATAAATAAAACGAAAATCAGTGAACTGAGCATACAACTTTAAAAAAAACTCTATAAAATCAAGAAATTAATGACTGTAGTGTTTTTTTTTGCAAAATGTAGAAATATTTTAATTTACATATCAAACTGCAACACTCACAAAATGAGTAAAAATGTAGATAGCTATCACAATTTGTAAAAATTCTGCACAATATCCTCAGAATAAGTAGATCTATACAGTCAGAAGATTTACAAGTCCAAAACATATAGTTTATCGATGTGCTACCGAGTTTAGAGGATCAGCTCGAATATTTCCTAAATCGAGTGCAGAGTCTGTCTCTTCATCAATTTCTCCAATGACCGCAACATTATCACCTCTTACAATGTATAAACCTAATACCACTTGCTCTACTCCCTGAGAAGAGCTGAATACTCGTTCGTGACTTTCATCCAAAATCAAATTGATAGTCTGATCAAAACCTTTTAGTGTTTCCACAATCATTCTGCCATCAGACGTAATTACAGCAACTGTACGGTTGATGCTCGGGCCGCGGGCTCCGGAGTCTGCGCCAAGTAGAAAGGAGAAGCGGAGACAAGGCCAGAAGAATGCCAAGCACCCAGACACTTTTCGCCGGCAAGGAAGCAAATATCGCGAGACTAGAGGCTACCGCGGCACCCACCCCCCCCACCTCCAATGACTGTAGTATTAAAGAAGAAATTTAGAAATTGGGAACAAAAAAAAGGACCTCTGAGACAATGAATAGAACTGAGGGATTTTTTAAAGACAAACAAAATAGTCAAACCATTAGATAATTTTATTTCAAGAAGAGGAACAAGGGGAAAGAAAAAGAAAGAGCATGGTGAGGGAGATGAGAAGAAAAGAAGAAAAAGAGAAAAGGGGGAGAGTGGGAAAAAAAGGAATAGGGACAGGGAGAAAGATCAAATTATCAAAATGAAAATGAAAAGGAATGCAAAATGAATGGAAAGTATTTATTTTTAATCAGAAAACATCATTCTCAAATATTTGCCAATTAACACCAAAAATATAAATAGTATAGAATTTTTTTAAAATATGAGAGACAACATGGCACTGTAGATAAGAGATTTAGTCTTATACTCAGGAAGACCTGGGCTTAAGTATCCTTCTGATACATGCTAGCTGCAAGACCCTTGCCAAGTCATTTTGCCTCTCAGTTCTCTAAATAACTTTTTAAAATTTGCAATCCAAGGGCTTCATCTCCCCCTTCTTCCATTAACCTGTGAGATCCTTGAGAACAGGGACTGTTTTTTGCCTTTCTTTATAATGCCAGGATGCCTATTAATTTAATCAGCAGTAGTAGAGGAAACTTCTTCATAGGTAAAATAGAAAAATAAAACTATAGACCATTCTTACTTAAAAATAATTAACTAGACCTGTGATTTCATTGGTGTTGAGAAATTGAATGAATAAATAAATGAACCATTTATTAAGTGCTTAGTATGTGCACAACATTGAGCTAAATGCTAAGTTTACAAATAGAAAAGTAAGACGCCACTCTAAAGTAGATCTCATTTTAATGCAGGAAGCACATTTGAAAGGTTTCAGCTGCAGTCATTTGGAAAGGTCCCATGGTCCTTAGGGTGTAGCAGCAAAACAGATGGTAATGCTTCTTTATTAATGTCATTTCCACAGATAAAATTATATCAGTTTCTGATGGTGAACCATTTCACAGTGCCAAGGACTTTGGTGACAAGAACCTTCTTTTCTAGGAATCCTATAGATGCTGCTTTAGCAACTACAGGAACAGGCTGCATCTCCACAGGGGCTGTTTTACAGGATTATAGTTGTGGATTTTTACAACCCATCTATAGCTGGGCTGGAAGCATTGCAAGGCAAAGTCTCTTGGGTTCAGTGTCTTAGGCTGACTCCATCAGGGTTTGAAGGATAATGATGGTTATGATGGTAGCAGTAGTTTGACTTGCCTGGCATATGCTGCCTCTTTTCCCTCAGGATACCTTGCTATAGTATGCCTGGCCTGTAGGTGCTGGTTGATTGGAAATTGGCAGGGATGGCTAGCCCCTTCTCCACAGAAATTGTTTCCATGGATGATGACTGTGAGGGCCAGGCTAGAAATAAAACCACTCATATGAGTGGTGCAGCCATTCCAGGGGTCTAGTGTTCATCTGTCTATTGGTGGCAATTAGTCAGCAATTGTTGCTGGACTCTTTCTGTACAATTATTTGTCCCCTAAATGATGGCTACAGGTACTGGGCTAATCTTGTAGTTTGAAGGATACTACTAGTATCCCTAGCACTGGGGTTTAGGGTCTGGGCTGATTTCATCAGGGTCTCCCTAGACCTTAGAGATGATAGTAGTGCTCCTGTCTCTCCCTCAGGGTGCCTTGCTACTTCATCTGGCTCTCTTGAAGTGAGGAAACTCCCTCCACCAAGAAGTATTTACATATTCTCTGCTACTAAAGTCTTCAAAAGTGACTTGGATCTTTAACAAGTTAAGATAGTTTCTTGGGGTCACTCTATGAGTCTGTATTACAGGGAGGACTTGGATCCAATTCTTCCTGACTCTGCATTCAACTTTCTATCCATTTTATCAGCTGACTCATTCACTACAAAAAATTAAATAAAATACTAGCAAATGGACTATAGTAATAATTTTTTAAATATTCACTATGAACAGGTTAGACTTATCCAGGGAATATGAATGATTCAATGTTAATAAAACTCTGAGCATAAAAAATAATAACAACGAATGAGAAAAATCACTTGATAATCCCTTTATGACGCCCACACATACCTTCCTTCAATAAAATATAGCTTTCACATACGTTAAAAAATATCAAAAAGTTAAATTTCAGCAAGCATTTAACAAAGTCACCCATGCAGTTCTCCTGAATGAGAAGAGATGTGGGCTTAACAAGAGTTGAATTAGCTATCAGGACAAGTGAATAACCAGACCTGAAGTATAGTTATTAATAAGTGAATACCAGTTTGTAAGAAAGTCCTTATCTAATTAGGAACTCTTTAGAGGCAACAACATAATCTTTAGAGGCACGGTGAATAGAATGTTGAGCCTTGGAAAAGGCAGATCAGGGTTCAAATACTGCCTCAGACATTTACTATGTGATTCTGGGAAAGTCATTTGATCTCTCTCAGCCTCAGTGTCCTCATCCATGGAGTAAAGCTGTGGTATATAACTAGAATGGAACAGTATTGTGCTATAAGAAGTGACCAGCAGGATGCTTTCAGAAAAACCTGGGAAGACTTACATGAACTGATACAAAATGAAATGAACAGAACCAGAACATTGTACACAGGAATAGCAATATTGTATGATGAATGATTTAGCTATTCTCAGCAATACAATGATCCAAAACAAGTCTATCTGAAAGGGAAAAAAACTTATGAATAGGCTAAGGCTACTTTAAATTCACAGCTTTATAATAAAATCCTTATTTACCTTTTTAATCTCTAAGGAAAAATAGAGCAACAAAAATTCCTAGGTCTATTACATATGGCAGAACTCTCATCTTATTTCTTGGAGTGTTTGGAGTGTTCAGGGAGGACTTTGCGGGTGCTGTGGACCATTATATTGATCAGAATAGCTAAGTTTTTCACAGTTGATTATCATTAAAATTTTGCTGTTACTATATGCAATGTTCTAGTTCTCGCTTCATTTTGCATAAGTACATATAAGTCTTCCCAGGTTTTTCTGAAACCATCTTCATCATTTCTTGTAGCACAATAGTATTTCGTCACAATCACGTACCACAACTTGTTCAACCATTCCCAAATTGATGAGCATTACCTCAGTTTTCAATTCTTTGCTACCACAAAAAGAGATATGATAAATATTTTTATACATGCCAGTCCTTTTTCTCTTTCTTTCATCTCCTTAGGGCACAGAACAATTTGGAATATTGCCAGGTCAAGGGTTCTACATAGTTTTATGACCCTTTGCCCTTCGTTCAAAATTGTTCTCAAGATTTGTTGAACCAGTTTACAACTCCATCGGTGATGCAGTAGTGTTCCTATTTTTTCCACATCCCCTCCAGTATTTGTCATTTTACTTTTCCGTTATGTCAGCCAATCTGATAGGTGCAAGGTAGTATCACAGAATTATTTTAATCAATCAGCAAACATGTATTAAAAGCCATCATTGTGCCAGATACTATGCTGAACACTGTGAATACAAAAAGAAGCAAAAAATGAGGCCTTCCCCTCAAGGAGCTTGCAATCTAAAGGGGTAAATAATACACAAATATATATATGTATATATATATGTATGTATATATATGTGTGTGTGTGTGTGTGTGTACATATATATATATATATATATGTGAAGCCACCTATATACATAGTGAATAGAAAATAATTATCAGAGAGAAGGCACTGGAATAAAGTGGAGTTGAACAAGGCTTCCTGTTAAAGCTAAAACTTAGTTATGACTTAAAGTAGGAGAATCATCAGAATGGAGGAGAGAAGAGTGTTCCAGGCCTGGGAGACAGCCAGGAAGAATGTCTGGAGCTGAGAAATGGAGTGTCTTGTTTATGAGACAGAAAAGAGACCAATATTATAGGATCAAAAAAGAGTATGTGTTGGGGCATATGGCATAAGAAGATTGGAAAAGTAAGACAGGACAAGATTACAAAGGGCTTTAACTCTTTTGAAAATTCTTCATCAGCACTCACCCAGGTGAGTTCTCTGTGCCTGATCTTGTCCATTATGTTGTTGGCTAGTACATAATCCATACATTTTCACTCTGATGTCTGTAGAGACATTAAATGCCCCTATAGTGGTCATCCCAGAGCAGACTTGCCCGGTTCTCCCCCAGAAACTGCCAGAGACACCAAAAAAAGACCTAGTGATCCATTCTTTAGGCCTTTTGGAAATAACAAACTTGCTGTTGCTTTCCATCATGTGGTAGCACTGCCATGAAAGGGCTTAGCATTGTAGAATGACATGGAAAACACTGAGTGGTCTCTTGATTGTCCATCTGTCCTATGACAGGGATAATTCTGTTAAAAATCATTTCTCTCTGATTGTAATCACTTGGATATGGCTCTACATGTAAAAGATGTGATTGCAATGAGGTATGGGGAAGTCAGTAAGTTATTCTTGTCATAGCAATTGTATCCTGTGGCAGATGGGTAAATTTTTGCCACAGCTAGGTAAAGTCATTTCTGTTCCTGCTAGCCTCTACCTCTGTGGAGTTTCCTTTCCTTGATTATATGACTTTGAGAGCTTGAAAGGTCTGGAGGTCTATCATCCATAACATCAGAACCAATCTAATCAGTTTTGTTTATAGCAGTGGCAGGACACTAAGTAAGACTACCCACCTCCTAGAGTAATGGTGAGGATCAAATTCCCTTCCCCTAATAGAAGAAGAAGATTTTTCATCCCAAGGAATGAGCACCAGAAGGACTGGTCCAGCTTTACCATGTTGCCAACAGATTTTCAGTAGCAGAGTGTTTGGACAATGGAAGGCTGAGGTAAAAGGTAAAGGCATAATTAACAGTATTGAAAAAGAATTTTATGTCTTAATGAGGTATAAATATTAACCTCCCAACTGATGTAACTTGTTTTTCACTTGTTTCAGTCATGTCTGACTCTTTGTGACTCCATTTGGGGTTTTCTTGGCAAAGATATTGGAATATTTCACATTGATTTATTTTGCTTTTAATTTATAGAACAAAACAAGCATTTCTATAAGATAGTATAATTTTAAAAAATGATTTCATGTGAAACTGCAAATCTATTATGTACAACTTTCTATTCCTTCTGAATATATAATAAAATTATCATGTAAATTTATTTTTTTTTCCGTTTTACCCTCCCCTACTTCTGCACTAGAGATGGATGTCATTAGGCACAAATCGGTATGTGCATGTGTGTATAAAATTATTCGATCCATACTTCTATTTATCAGTTCTTTCTCTAGATGCAGATAGCATCTTCCTTCATATGTCCTTTATAATTAATTTGGATATTTATAATAGTCAAAATGACTTATTCACTCAAATTCATTCTTTTTTCCTCATTTTTTTCTTTTAGATAAATACAAAAATTTAAATAAGAAAAGAAAAAGAAACATTATAAACTTAAATATTAAACTTAGATAAAAAAATTTTAAAAATACGTCATGTGCACCATAGAACATAGGAGAGGTTTCAGAACATATAGCAATAACCTATCATTTCAAGAAAGCCTGCATATTAAATACTGCAAGTTATGTTGAAAGCTGTCCATCTTTTTTTTTTTT
>JAQQSZ010012830.1:0-10000 GCA_028646595.1 Phalanger gymnotis | reverse complement strand
TGTTACTTTCCTATAAATTCTCACTATCACATACACCCCTAGGTAACTTATCCATTGTTACATAGGACCCTGGAATTACTCACAGAATTCCTGCCTCCTTGCCTACCAATACTGTCAATTCACATATAAAAGACATGATAATTCTGGGTCAACATTTACAAATTTTTAGTATCTTCACCTTTTAAAAATTATTATTTAAAACAATAAATAAAAATTATTTTAAAAATTATTGTGGACTGCAAAGCATTTTTATTTTTGTGGGTGATATCTAGCAATATTAATGGCATTAGAAATTAAAACTGATACAGTTTTTTAAAACCTTTAAAAATGTATTTAAATAACAAACAATTACATGTCAACATAAATAACATTTTTATGAAAAATGCACTTTCCAAAACAAAAAAAAATAGTAAAAAGAGGCATTGCTTTAGTTTTGCAAATATAAATTGCAAATTTCTTTTATATCATCCATGCAAATATAAACACAATTATTCAAGAATAAATCATGAGATTAAAAACAATTATTAAACACTTTGAATATTTCAGCTGGTTGCCAAGCATTCACATAAAAATCTTCAATTATTAGTTGGTACTTATACTGAACTAGGCAAAACAGCAAATCCAGCCCTGTCTGTAGATTCATCTATTTGTGAGACAAAACTATAATTCTAAGGATGAAAAAATAACTCAGTCTTCATGTTCATAGTTAATCTTTAATTCATAGGTCATATAACCCCTTGGAAAATGCCACATGAACTCAGGAGATTGAAAAAGTACAGTGATGTCTCTAAGTATCATTATAAAATTAGTTTTCACCACACAGATCCCCTGAAAACATCTCAGGGACCCTTGAGGGTTCCAGACCACATTTGGAAAACTGCTACTTCAAGTAACTTTTTAATTTTGTGCAACTTTTCAATAAAAAATTGAAGTGATATGTAACTTAAAGTCATTCATAATGGTATGTGTGCTTGCTTGCTTATTTGTGTATTTTCTTTATTTAGAGAGGATAGCTACCCAGGGCAGCTAAACTCTGACCAGAGCATAGCACAGTGCCTGATATAAAACAGGTGCTTAAGAAATGTTTGTTGATTGAAATACCAATTGGTTGATTAACCACACAAAATGATACAAGGATCTGTTGTGACTTTGATTGTTACATTTTCAAGTGCCAATTCATATGAATGGGGGAAAAGACATTGGACTCATGGTAATATGATATTACAAACTAAAGAGTTCTATTTTTTTCCTGCCTGTCACTTAAGAAGGATTGCTACAACGTGCAAGGACAAAGGCTTTTTCCCATTTGTCGTGGTTTAGAGAAGAGGAGTCCAATTCAGAAATGTGGCTGGCAAAACTCCCGAGTATACCAAGAATGAAATTAAAATTTAATTAAAATGCTTAACAAAATAAAGAAAAATGTAACACAACATAGATAGTGTTAATTGGTGATTTTCTAAGTCACTATGAGGCCTACAGGAATCTCTTTCTCTTTAAATTTGATACTATTGGTTTAGAACATTTTTCTTCGCTTTATGTCTCCAAACCTTGAGAACAGAAATAATAATGGCTGACATTTATATAGTAGTTTAGGATTTGCAAAGTACTTTGCAAATTATAATAAAGTAAAGCATTCATATCATGCTTTATGGTTTGCAAAGTGCTTTTCATATACCATTTGATATGACACATCAAATCTATCATTCACATTTTACAGATGAGGAAACCGAGACATATAGAGATTACTTGCTGAGGGTAGCATATTTATTAGGTATATGGGGCAGGATTTGAACTTAGGTCTTCCTTCATTTAAGTACAACCTTCTATCCACTTTTTCGCAGAAGCCCAAAGCCAGTATTGTACCAGAGAATTACAATAAAATTCATTTGGTAAAATCACACACTGTAGGTCTCTCAAATTCTAAATTAAAACACAAATTTTAAAAATTTCAAACAGTTTCTTCATCACAATTTTAAGACAATCCTACAATTCCAGGAATTTGCCTTGATTTGCACTCTTACATTGTTTGTATCTCTCAGCCACAGCCCAGGGACTGGCTATGTCCATAGAAAATTATAGTACTGAAAACAGTTTAGCTGCATTCATTTACAAAAACACATTCAAAACCAGTTTACTGCAATATGACTCCTTCGAAGGTGGGATAGGCATTTTCCAAAGGCCTCCCCCTATGCTGATGATGTTCATGAGAAATAAAAAGGCATCCATTCCCATCAAGGGCTTAGCACAGCTTTTATTGTTGTTCAGTCATTTTTCAGTCTTGTATGACTCTTTCTGACCCCATTTGAGGTTTTCTTGGCAAGGATACTGGAATGGTTTGCCATTTCCTTCTCTAGCTAATTTTACAGATGAGGAAACTAAGGTAAACAGGGTTAGATGACTTGCCCAGGGTCACACCGTTAGAAAGTATCTGAGGTGGGATTTGAACTTGGGAAGAGGAATATTCCTGACCCCAGGTCCAGTGTTCTAGCTACTGTTGGAAAACTCTGGGATGACTCTAATTCTTTGTCCACTAAGGCTAACTTTTTGGGGGTTTCAATGCTCTCTGGATCAGAGCAGTCTCAACTATTCCTTCATCTATATAGGAAAGAATAAACACAATAGAGACAAAAATAAGATCAGAGCCATACACTTATGGCTTCAGGAAGCCCAACTGATGCCCTCCCCTACTTGAGGGCTCAGAGAAATTTTATATCCCTCACTCGAATGCAACCAGAGAAGTAAGAGAGATATTTTCTTTTAGTATCTTACATATTCACATTAAATTCTGTCTAAGCAGATATTTGAAAAGCCTTTCCTTACAACCTGGTAAGCAGAGAGAAAACAGTAATAGCATTAATACCTTCTCTGTTCTAAGTCAGGGAGCAAGAGCTTTTCTTATTCTTTCCTAGAAGCAGGTTCACATAGCCTCTATGTGGAAATTGCACTAGGCAATATGTGGCACATGCTTGAAAAATGGGACTTCCAATAACCTATTCACCCATTACAGATCTAAAGATAAAAAATATCAATAATGTATTTTAAAAAACATTACCACAATAGGGAATCCAAAATAGTCCATAAACCATCTTAGTCAGCAAACACGTGATCATCTTTATGAGCAGAGAGATGTTAGGCCCAAGGATAACAATTTAGAGGATAAGCTCATTTGCAAAACATTTTAGAGGATGGCAAAAGACTTAAATAGAATTACCTCACAAAACAATGAAACAAATTACAAACATTAGAAATGAGGCCATAGAAAGCTTGGCATGACACCTAACTAAGGCAAATCATTCCAAGAACACTTAGAGATGAAACTGTTAGGACAACAAACAAATACAAATGGAACAACTTTGCAAGCATTGCTCTCTCAATCAAGGACAACGACTAACATGTTACCACTCAATGTGTTATGTGAGAGAGTGGAAGTGGAACTAAAGGTGATAAAAAGAAGAGTGGTCAAATATGACCATCATATAAAGAATAAATCTGTACTAGATGTGATGCAACTTTAAATGTACTCAGAGATCAATTTCCAAATTATCTCAAGACTGAGCAGACCAGTCATTGTTCATCCATGCACCTACTTTCTCGGCTCTATAAAATCTTTATGCAAATAATGTATGTAAATATGAAGAGCATTTTTCATAAAAATGTCAAAAGGGAGCAAGGAGACGTTCACAAAAGATTTTCTACGGCAGATTACATCCATAGTCATAGGACTGACTCAAAAACAAAGAGAATAAATACAAGATCATTCTACATTTATTGATTGTTTTACTTGGTTGAGTCAAATTCTGCTTCAAAGATTCTACGGCCAACTTCAATTCATTTCATTTACAAAAGCACATATTAAGGTGTTACTGAATTCCAGGCACTGTATGCCAGGACACAAAGACAAAATTAAAGCAATCTCTGCCTTTAATGGGCCTATATTTTAACAGGGGGAAATAATATATATGTATGTAAATATAAGATATATACAAAATAATTACAAAGTAACTAGAGGGCATTAACAACTGGAGGAAGGAGAAAAGGCCTCTTAGAGGAGATGGCACTTGAACTGAGTCTAGAATGACCTTCTGATCATCAATATAAAGGAAGTAGAAAACAGTGAAACAAATGCTTGCCAAAGGGGTCTGACACTGTCATAGAGGATCTTCTGGGAAGAGTTCAAAATAAAAAAATCAAGTGAATGAAGAATGCATACTGCCTAGATTTTGACAGTTACTATGCCCACTGAGTTATTCCATCACTACACACATCTTGGATAGATACTGTGGTTAGACAATGAGTTGGCCACCGAATTCAACGGTAGAAAGAGAGCAGGCTAAACCATAAAACAAAATTATCTCCAAAGAGTTAAGATTGTGGCTAATCCAAAGAGTAATGGAGAACTCTCTATTGTTTCCACCTGAATTTACAAGTCCATTTGAATCTGATTACTAAAAGCCCCTCACTGGCCTTTGGCTACTTCTGAAGCTTCAGGTGGGAGTTAAGCTCACTTGAGGAGATAACAATAAATAATAACTAATCAAACCATTTTATGAACTACTTTTCTGATCTTAATTCTTTAGGAATCTTCTAAGTGACTCAAAAAGGAGGAAAATTGACTCATCTGCACATCACTTTATTGTCCTATCAGAAAGAATCTTGCATACCATTCAAAGGGCTAGACATTCCTATTAGCTCGTTTTTTTCTAATTTTCCTGATTAAATCCAAAGAGGTTCCTACATCTATCCAACCACCTTCTTCTTAAATTCTTACCATGTTTATAGTTCAATTCAAGTTATACTTCTTCTAAGATTTCCCCAGCTCCAGCTATTAAAAACATTTCTCTCCTATGATCTCACATAATTGTTTTAGATTTATCTATGTCTATCAGTTAACATGAACACAAATAATGTATATGCTTATGTAATATAGAGAGCATATACCACTGCTAAATTACAAACTCTATGAGAACTGGGACTATGTCATCTAATTTATATCTCCTGCACCACTTATCCATTCTCCATTTGCATCTAAGCCTGCTTTCAAATCCATGAAACAAGTTGTTCCACCCAGGATAAACTGATCACCCCTATGCTGCTAACTTAAGCCTTGTATACCACCTCCCTCAGACTCTTCTCACTTCTGATTGGAGGGCTGGAGTGTGGAGTACTAAACTCCCTCCAAACCCATATTTTATAGAGAGCAAAAAATAGTGTACTTCACTCTCCATCTTCAACTCTGCTTGGTTTCAACTCCATGGAGTAAGGTGCCCCTGCACTAGAAACCCCCTGGGCTCCAGCCCCACCCCCCCATCCTGACCTTTTGAATTTTCTTTCCCATGTAGTCTTACCCATTCCATTGTAAACTGTGTAGAGGCAGGGACTTTCTTTTTCTTATTTGTGTCCCCAGCACTTGGCACAGTAACTGGCACATACTAGGTGCTTAATAAATCTCTCTTAAATTTAATTGAATAGTTGGTATTTAATAAATACTTGTTTGAATCAAACAGAATATAAGGAAGTTAATACTAAAGGGGCATATTTGCTGAGCAGTCCCCATGGCTAACAAAACACAAACTACCAAACATTTGGAGCTTTTGGGGGCATCTTTTTCAAAAAAGATTCTTTTTAAAATTGTAAGCATCTTTAGAGTGTGGGGAGAAGAGCTTGTTAATATAATTGGATTTTTAAACAACTAGAACAGTGTTTACAAGCATTCATTCATTATTTTCCCCTATAGCAGCTATATATTAGGGCCATTATTTTGTAAAAACAGGGACTTGGATATTGTACAGATACATTAAAGTGTAAGTAACTAGGAACAAGGAATCACCAAATAGGACAACATCCCCCAAATATCCTAGGGTAGTTAAGGCTTTACTGGACTCAAAAGTAGAAATAAAAGGGTTATACTTAAGATAGTGAGAAGTCCTTGAACTATTTTCCTTCTGCAGATAGAATCCCATTATGTTGAAGTCCTCTGAACATCTAAATTGTGCTACTGTACATTCTGCAAAGTCCATTGAAAGAAATCACATGACCTGAATGTGGATTCTGCAGATGAAATCCAGTGTCTCTAGTGAACTGTAAGTGAAAAGAGTTTTCTTTAGCTAGTGAAGGAAGAAGGTAGATTTCATGAATGCGTGTTTTCTTCTAGCCATTTCTCCTTCCATGGTTATAAATCTTTGTGTCTTCCTAGATAGTTTACGACTTCATATGGATTCATATGTATTCACCTTCATATGGAATCATATGGATTCAGATGTAATGAGGTGTCAGGAACACAGGGGCCAGAAATGAGGCATGAATTATATCATTTGGTGGAAGAACAACATTGGTAATGACAACAGCAAAAAGAAAAAATTAAAACCTTTCACTTAATGTAAAGTTCAGCTCTTCTAACCCCACTGCCCAACTTCAGTGAAAATAGTGGTGAGAAACTGCTTTCGATGATGGTGATATACCAATAACACCTCAATAATTACTTTATTCCATCTCCTTCCTCCATGTTTTTGAATAAGCTATCCTGAAAATCATTTCCTCCTCACGGCCATCTCTTCAAGTCCTCAATTCTATAATAAAGTTCAGAAGAGGATGCAGACAAGTAGAGCATTTTTTTTACTACTGATGTAAATCTAATATATATTTTTAAATTATGATAACAGGTCAGCATTTCATATAAATTCCTCTTTTGTGATCTTTACATATTGAAATGTTCATCCTTACTGAGATTGAAATTGATATAAAAATAAGTCCTAGTTTCCTTCAAAGTTCAATTCAAGCACTACTCCTAGGGAAAGGGAAAGAAAACAAGCATTTATTAAGCACCTACTATGTGCCAGGAACTCTACTAAGCATTTTACAGTATTATCTTATTTGATCCTCACAACAATCCTGAGAGGTAGGTGCTGTTATTATCCACATTATGTAATTAAGAAAACTGAGGCAGACAAGTTAAGCAACTTGAACAGGGTCATATAGAATGTGTCTGAAGTTGGATTTGAACTCAGGTCTTTCTAACTCTAGTTACTCTAAATGCTGCACCACCTAAGTCTTTCTGGATCTCTCCCATCTTCTTGTGTCTCCTTCCTCCCCACTAGCAAATTGGTTTCTTTTCTACTTTGTATCTATTTTATATATACTTATATGTGAGCATATTGTTTTTTCCAGTGGAGTGTAAGCTCTTTGAGGGTACAGACAGTTTCAATTTTTTCTTTGTATTTCTGGAATCCTGAATAGTGCCTGATGCCAAGTAGACACTAAATAAATGCTTATTAATTGATTGTCTGTTTGGAGGGGTTATAATAATGCCCACTTCAACCTCCACTCTAAGTTCTGCAAGAGGTATTAAATGTGATAGGCTATTTTCCAACTTTCAGGGAGGCTGATTCAGTCATTGAAATACAAGCTCCTTGAAACAGATCGGCCTTCCGGCCTTCCTTCCTTCTTTCCTTCCTTCCTCAAAACCTTAAACCCAATTCACTCTGAAGCTCATAGTTTACACCACGATAGGTCCTGGCCCAAGCTCTACTTAAGGGCTGTATGGTAACTGTTTCTCTTTGAAATTGGCACCCTGAGGGTCTTCCCCTCTCAGCTCAATTATGTTTTTCTTTTTTTCTAATTAAAGAGACCATCCCTTGACTCACTTCTTAAAAAGACCTATTCACTGAATGGGTATTACCTCACCTAAATGAGTACATGAAAAGGCCTGAGCCTAGAAGGGCCAGGGTCTCCTTGCATGCTGGGTCATCTCCAGTCATCCTGATGAATATCAGGTCACTGGATCCAGATGTCTCTGGAGGAGAAAGTGAGGCTGGTGACCTTGCTCAGCCCTCCCTCACTCAAATCAAAGTCAACTTCAAGTCATGTCATCATTTCCCTAATGTCATGGTCCTCTTCAAAAATGAAGGACAAACACAACAACAACCTTGAAAGTAGGAATTGATTGATTGATTCTATTTGTATCCTTAGTCCCTAGAAAAACACCTAGTACTCAGTTATCTGAATAAGTTAGTAAATGTGTATTGATTGAGTGATTAAATATTACATAATATATGTTATGATCGAGTGCATAGACCAGCGTCAAATTGATAATTCAAACACATGGACATCACCATAACTCATAATTCTAGATTTCTCCTCAATTTTAATATATGAAAACAGAAAGAAGCCCATACTTGATTTATACTTGGCAGACTGGTAATTCCAAATCAACCTTCTGACAAAGGAAGAATAGTTATCCATGGCTCCTGACACAGTACAAGGATAGAAGAACCAACAAATTAGTCTATAGGTGATGTATGAAGTCAATTTTGATGAAGTTTTTACTGTCCAAACACATAACACAATTCGGATACTCTTCTCCAAACATTTGTCAATTAAAAACATGACATTCGAAAAATAAAATAAGATGAAATAAAAAACATACAAGGGGAAATGGAGTGAAGCAAAGAATCTTAAGAGATCATAAATTAATAGCATTGCTAATTCCAAAAGTAGATGTCACAAAACTGCATTTCATCTTATTTTTGTCAATATTTGTTTAAAGCTTAGAATAAGTATAAAGCACTGTTGTTATAGAAGCGATTAAATGGGCTGGATTTTTGAACAATCAATAACATCTTTTTTACAGCATCATAAATATGTTTTGTATTTATTCTCCAAGATCAAGCTGTGTTATCAGAGGTAGTAATGTAATTTTACTGATAATTCACAATTTGAGGAAAAAGAGTAATCAATCCCAATACTCCACATGAGAAAATTCTTGACATGAAAATTCATAGCTTTGTCTAAAGGTACATGGCCAAAACATACGGGACAAATATTCACCCTGCTCAATTTGTCGTGTCATTGTTCAGTAATTTCAATTGTGTCTGGTTCTTTGTGACCCCATTTGCGGTTTTCTTGACAGAAATACTGGAATGGTTTGCCATTTCCTTCTCTATCTCATTTTACATATGAGGAATCTGAGGCAAATAGAGCTAAGTGACTTGTCCAGAGTCATACAGCTATTAAGTGTCTGAGGCCAGATTTAAACTCAGGTTCTCCTGACTCCAGGCCTGGCATTCTGTCCACTATACTCTATCTGAATTTCTATTCAGTATACAGTAGACCCCAAAATACTAAGGGCCCTAATCTCTGTCTTTCCATGTCTAGATCACAAATAATCGCTATGTGTATATATATACATATATACATTTTTAAATGCAGGCAAATTGTACAAGTCTAGTACAAGCACATATTTGAGTAAAATGAATAAAATGCAATTAAAATTTTGTTTTTGTGTGTGCAACATAAGAAATGAATTTTTATGCCTGTACTGCAGAAAAGAAATTGATTTCTGTTGACCAAAAATTTCTTTGGAATTTGAAAAGAACATTGCATCTGGAGATAAATAGGTAGGTAGAGATACATATCTACATGCATACATATACACACATACATTCAATACATGCATTTATAAGTAGAGACTGCATTTATTAGTGTTTACTGTATATAAAGCACTCTATCTAGAGATGGAGGTGAAAATACATCCAAACCAGATAATCCTTGCTTCATAAAAGCTTACATTTTAATGGGGCACTAAAAGGGGGAGAGCATCATAAGGGCACAAAAGACTTACTAAAAGGGGGAAGGCATGGTGAGGACACTGCCTAGAAGGGTGATGCCTTGTGCCAGATGAGACAAAAGCTCAATTATCAGAGCCAAGGAACCAAGGGTAGATTCCACATTTCGAAAGGTGTTGAAGTGATCAAATGCCATGATAAGGAGAGAGTTGAGACCCTTACTTCAGATCTGCTGAACCTCTCTAGGTTTCATAGCTCACCTATAAAATAATGAATGTATTATTAATTACTTCACAGAGTTATCCAAAAGCTCAAATAAGCTAATAATATATATCTAACCACCAGGGAAAGTTTGTGAGCAAGCCCAGGTACTGGTGGCCTCACTAAGTTCCCATGATAACATTGCTACCACAACCTCACATAAGCAGTTCTGATAGACT
>JAQQSZ010012829.1:0-11910 GCA_028646595.1 Phalanger gymnotis | reverse complement strand
GACTGCTTGTAGACTAAAGAGTTCTATGTTCCAAGTCTGGGGGCATGCACCAGCTCTGCCACACCAGCACTCCTCCTTCCCCAAGAACCCCCAACCCAGACAGGACTTAGATCTTCAGCAAGCTCTTCACTCCTGCTCTGATCTGGCACTTAATTCCTGCCACCAGGTGGGCCTGGGGCCAGAAGCAACTGCAGCTGTAGTTCTGTAGCTGCCTCACCTCTGCTGCCCCAGGGGCAGTGGCCGAACTGCAAACTCTATCTCAGTCCCCAGCAGCTTCTTCCACTAACCTACTCTGTTGTCCTTGGTGTTTGTGGATTGAGAAGTTTGCTAACTGCCGCAGCTCACTGATTCAGGGCGCTAGGGCACACTCCGCCTGGCTCCCGGTCTGGTTGGTCTGGGCACACTCCGCTCAGTTCTGCTCTCCTCCGCTCCCAGCTTCGTGCAGGATAGACCTTACCCAGAGACCATCCAGGCTGTACTGGGCTAGATCCCTGCTTCCCTATGCTATTTTGTGAGTTCTGCATTTCTAGAATTGGTTCAGAGCCATTTTTTATAGGTTTTTGGAGGGACTTGGTGGGGAGCTCATGCTAGTCCCTGCTTTCCAGCTGCCATCTTGGCTCCGCTCCCAATATTATAATTTTTTAAAGCTTTACTGTTGTCTTTTGCTTTTGCACCAGTCATTGCTCCTTAACCACCCCACCCCTCCCACTAGATCCTTCCTTATAACAAAGAAAAACATTTAAGCAAAGCCAAATGACACAATGACCTTGTCTGATGGTGTATATACCACATTTCATATCCGCCCACCACTCAACAGAAAAGAGGAAGGTATGTTTCCTTGTCAATTCTCCAGGAACAAGATGGTTCCTTAGCATTAATCAGAATTTTACAACTTTTAAATGTTGTATTCACTTATATTGTTGTAATCATTGTGCGCAATGTTCTTTTGGTTCTGCTTTTTTTCACTCTGCATCCCTTCATGCAAATCTTTCTTTGTTTCTCTGTTGTCTCTTACACTGCAAAAATATTCCATTACATTCAAAACCACAATTTGTTCAGCCATTCCCTAAACAATGGGCAACTGTTTTGTTTCCAGTGGGTTTTTTTTCCAACCACAAAGACTGTTGCTAGGAATATTTTGTTACATATAGGTTCTTTCTTTCTGTCACTGGTAGTGAGATCGATGGGCCAGTGGGTATAAACAGTTTAATAACTCTTCTCCACTAATTCCAAATTAATTTCCAGAAGGGTTGTATCAATTCATAGCTCCATCAACAATGTATTAGTGTACCTGTCTCCTCACAGTTCCCAATTCTACTTCTAGTTTTCATCTTCTTTGCCAATTTATATGTAGAGGGTTTTAAGGTATATTTCTCTTATTTGGGATTTAGACCAATTCCCATTTGGTTGTTGATCATTTACATTTCTTCTGATTGCTGTTCATATCCTTCACCCACTTATCTATTGGGATATGGCTCTTGATCTGTAATATCTGTACCAATTCCTTACATATCTTCGATATCAGCCTTTTTGTCAGATAGTCAATACAAAGATTTTTACACACACACATGATTACCCTACTCATCCTAGGTAGGTTTTATTCTAGTTGACTTTGTCTACACTGAAGCTCTTTATTTTTCTTTAATCAAAATTGTCTATTTTATCTTTTATGATCATCTCCCTCCCTTCCTTGGTTAAAGATTCTTTCTCTAACCATAGTTGTGAAAGGAATCGCCTTTTATTCTCCTCTAATATTTTTATGATGTGGTTCTTCTTTTAATTAGGATATTCATTCATTTGGTAATGTTGTAAGATGTTGGTAGAAATCTAATTTCTGCCAAAATGCCTTCTGGTTTTCCCATTAGTTCTTGTCAAGTGGAGAGTTCTTTCCCAAATAGTTTGTGATCTGGGTTTGTCATACAGTGGACTTCTGAATTCGATTGCTTCTGAATATTATCTACATAGTCTGTTCCAGTGAACAACTTTTCTATTTTTTAACTTACATCAAATAATTTTAAGGATTACTATTGTATAATATAGTTTGAGATCTGATAATACTAGGCCTACTCTATCACTGCTTTACGCCTCATTACTTCCCTTGAGATTTTCAACCTTTTGTTGCTCCAAATAAATTTTATTATTTGGTCTTATTCTAGAATACAATTTTGATTGGTATGTGACCAAATGTGTAACTTAATTTAGGTAGCACTGCCATTTTAAATTATATGGCCTAATCATGATGAGGAATATGTTATTAAATCCATTTATTAAATAAAATCCAGTTATTAAAGATTTATTATTAAAGACATTCTTTATTTCCATAAAAATTACCTTAAAATTGTGTCCACATAATCCCTAGGCGTGTCTTCAACTGAGATAATCTAGGCCAGTGCTTCTTAAACTGTGGGGGTCACAACTCACAGTTGAAAAAGCACGGAAAGGGTTGTGAGGGGAAAAAGTTTAAGAAGCCCTGATCTAGGCAACTTATATAAAGTTACCTCAAATAAAATTTCTCTATTGTTTCCTCCTTTTCATTATGGTTTTTACCCTTCTACTGGACATATTATTTCATCAGTATAAGCAAACCCTGAAGAGGAACTTCCTTTACCAGTGCAGAGTTGGCCTTGGAGTCTCAAGTCCCACTTCTGACACACACGGGTGTGACTGTGGGCAGCTCACTCTTTGCTACTACTGCAGAGAAACGCTGCCAATTTTTGTGGATTTATTCTGCATTTTACTATTTTATTGACGCTATTAACTTTCTCAATTACTTTCTCTGCTGATTGATTCTCCAGTTTATAATAACAGCCATCATAATAATAATAGTAGCTAGCATTTATGTGGTGCTTCGAGGTTTGCAAAGTACCTTGCATCTGTTGTCTTATTTGATCCTCACAATGATATTTATAAAGCTATTAATTATCTCCATTTAACAGATAAGAAAACTAAGACTGAGAGAAGACCAGAAACTTGTGAAGAATTGGAACTCAGGTCTTCTGGAGCCCAGTGTTCTGTCTACTGCATCACCAAAGTAAACCAGCATACTCTTTGCAAATAGGGATTTTCTTTGTCTCTTTTTTTTAAAACCAACGTTGAAACCTCTGTATACAACCCATGTTTCTAGAGCTATGTTAAACAGCAATAGGGAAAGGGGGGGGTATCTTTGCTTTACTAAATCCTGTATGTATTGGAAAAGTTTCCAAGTTTTCTCCATTGCAGATAATACTAGCTTTGGGTTTTATATGTTTACTTTTGATCAGTTAACATGTAAATATTGTATAAACGTTTAGTATGCAATACTCTAGCACAGTGGTAACCAACTTTGCTGAGGCCCTTCCAAAAGAAATGCAGAGCTCTCTTTGTGGTGGCAAAGAATTGGAAATTGAGGGGATGCCCATCAATTGGGGAATGGCTGAATAAGTTGTGGTATGCAAATGTAATGGAATACTATTGTACTATAAGAAATGATGAGCAGACAGATTTCAGAAAAACCTGGAAAGACGTACATGAACTGATTCTGAGTGAAGTGAGCAGAACCAGAAGAACATTGTATACAGTAACAGCAATACTGTGTAATGATCAACTGTGACTGACTTAGCTCTTCTCAGCAATACAAGGATCCAAGACAATTCCAAAAGACTCATGATGGAAAGAATGATGGAGTCTGAATGCAAATTGAAACGTACTATTTTCACTTTTTTTTCTTTTTTGCTTTTTGGTGGCTTTTCCCTTTTGTTCTGTTTCTTTTTTTCACAATGTGACTAATGTAGAAATATGTTTACATGATTGCACATATATTACCTATATCAGATTGCTTGCCATCTTAGGGAGGCGAGGAAAGGAGAAAAAATTGGAACTCAAAATATTATAAAAATGAATGTTGAAAACTATTTCTCCATGTAATTGGAAAAAATAAAATACCATTTTTAAAAAAGTGCAGACCTTCATATGGGTAATCTTAGGCTATTACTACTCAGGAACTGAGAAATTATATCAGCAATCTACTATAAGTTCAGTAGCATTTTTCAATGATATTGTATTTTATTGATCACAGCAGTCACTGTAATACAATTTAAAATCATATTACATATACATGTTAGCCATTATTTATTAAAAGGTATTTATTATTTATTAAAACATATTTATTAAAAAGTATGTTTGGTTATTTATTATATTGAGTCAGCCTAGATAGTTCTCTGGAGCTAAAAATAGAGAAAAATGAAGATGGCATAAGGATTTAGAACTCCTTACAATAACTCGTCCTAGACCCAAGTGTCTGTGGTCCACAGGTCGGGAATTAATCTCTAGTGAATGACAGTAACTTTTATCCATTGTCCAAAGTGGACCTAGGAGTAAGAGAAAAATCTAGTGACAAAATGTGTACTCCTGCTACTTATAATCCACATGGGTGTCAGTCTCCTCTCTGGAGTTCCCTTGCCTGTAAAATGAGGGGGTTGGATTCTGTTTTCTAAGGCTTCTGTGATTCTATGATTCAAGAAGAATTAAATGGAAGTTTGTTTGTTTTTTACTGTAATCTCTCCCTGTTCTGAACTCCTTGTAACTTCTCTCCACACAATTGATTTGGCAATTAATATTGTATGCCCTTGGAAGCCTTTTCCTACTATTATTTT
Organism: Phalanger gymnotis; assembly: GCA_028646595.1. NCBI lineage: Eukaryota > Metazoa > Chordata > Mammalia > Diprotodontia > Phalangeridae > Phalanger > Phalanger gymnotis. The sequence goes on along the minus strand of JAQQSZ010012829.1, from coordinate 7,279 downwards.
AACCTATTCCTCTGTGGGGGATTTATGTAAAGAACCATACAAATCGCACAGAATGAGATTTGAAAGGATTGCCATCTGTCATCATGGGGTCATCAATGTATTAATGTATTCATTAAGTTTTAGAGATAGAAATGTTAGCAGCAAGGACAGACAACAGCTAAACAATCGTGCCTTAGGAACAACACAGGGATCCAGACAGGATGCACTGGCATGAAAAAAAAAATTAGGAACCTTTCAAACTAGTAACTTTGGTGACAAAATGGAAGGAAAAGGTTTTAAGCAAGGGCGGGGACATAATCACACAGGGACAGCTACCTTCTGGTCAATCTACTTTCTGGTCTCCTAGCTCCATGATTTTCATCCTAACAATTTCCTATACTTGGGATGTCTCCCTCCTTGCAACTTTCACTTGCTGAAATCATTGGGGCATATTTTTTGGGTACAGAGAATGCCCAGGTGAAGAAACTCCCTCTATCAATGCAGATTGGTCACCTCTCTGTAATTTATAGCTTTAGAGAGTCATCAACTACACTAAGAGATTAAGTGACGTGTATAGCATCTAACAGCCAGGAACATGTCACCCCACCTAATTCTTCAAGGACCATCTTATTTGTATCCATGCCTTCTCTTTCGTATTAAATTATGAACTCTTTGAGGGCAGGGACTATGGCGTACTTACCTCTCTGCCTTCATCAGCACCTAGAACAGGCCTTGCACATGGGAAGCATTCAGGAAGTATTTGTTGAATTAAACCTAATTGACTTTGTTGCAGAAAGACATTCAACGTAGCTTTTTCAATCTCTTCTGCTGCAAGGACCCTCAGAACAAAGAAACTAGAAAAGCAAACTAAGCCTTCCCTGGAATTAGTCTGAAGTACATAAGTGACTACCTATATTTGGGTTTAGAAGATATTCAACAGATAAACAGTTCTGGAGTATTTTGACATCACACAAGGGAAAGCTGAAGTTGAGGTCAAACAAATGGCTATTAATTCCAAGGTAAGTTCCTGAGTAACTTGTTAAAAAATGATCAGTATAGTTTTTGCCTTTCCTCCACCTCCATAGATTGAGGTTCATGGGCATTAACCCAAATCTATCTCATGGTCTTCTGCTTCCATTCTTTTAAGATCACACCATTTTCTACACTTGTATTGCTCTCTCCCCCCTCCCCACTTTCACTTGCTAAAATCAAAGGGATAAGGACAGGAACTGAACTATAATTTCATTAGCAGAGGTGAGGAAAGGTAAGGTCTCCAAGGAAAGGTAATTGTTCTCATTACTGGAGAAGATACTCCATTTCTGAGAAAGGTAACAAATTATACTTGGGCATGTTTCTTTCAGATACTAGGCTACGAGAATTGTCTACTCATCAATTAAAGCTTATTTAGTTTAATTTTTATGAAGTTTGCTTTTTAATGATAAAAAGGCTAGGAAAAAAGTTTATTTGCCATCATATTTAAATATGTCTATAATGTATGCCTTACTGCCTGAGTCATGTGGCCATGGCATATTACCAAGGCCTAAGTTGCAGGCCCAGACTGTGCTGGAATGGACACAGTGGGAGAAGGGTACCAAAGAACAAGCAAAGAGAGAAGGTTGTGACCCAGCTGGCACCAAATGTGTTAAGCAAACACCCGTCCTCCTCCCTCCCTTCCCCTCTAAGCTGACCCTGACCCACACCACATACCAACCACCACCCTGCTTTACTGGAGCAGCAAGACAGTCCGAGTCAGGAAGGGTGGAAAAAAAGGGTGGGCTTTATGGAGCCATCTCAGAGCCAGCTGGAAAGTTCTGATTCCCACTCTGGAACTGTGGAGCCCCCGCCCCACTGGATGCATGATCACTCTGTGTGAATAAATATTCTGCATCCCAAGTCACACTGGGTCAGCTTTTAAGAGAACATCTTAGCCAAACCTATTGAGATTCATGCTCTGCATTAGGAATAGTCACTGTAACTTTGGTTAAAAATCCCTATCAGACAAATTAATTTTATTAACCCACCGAAAAGGGATATGCAATGCTATCCTTTGAAAACACCTTTACTTAAAATTTCTAATCAGATTCTTCCTCCTTGATTATTTACTTCTATTTTCAAACCCTGGAAAGAATTTTAAATTTTTGAAGTCACATTCTAGCAATATTTACCAAATATGGATAATTATCAGAATAACATTTTTAAAGAAGAATTCCCCTTTGAAAGAATTGTTATTGGACAGGTAGACAGATAGCTAGATAGTTACATAGCTATAGATAATTAATTCACTAGGGACTAAACAGAGGAACACAGTGAAATATTTATATTTTATCTTTTCAAAAATTAGGTGTTGACTTTTCTCTAGGCATACATTTCTTACGTTTCCAGTTTTGCATCCATTGTTCACTTTGCAGATGATTTCCATATCTCCATCTCTAACCCTCTTCTGTCTCCTGAGCTCTGGTTCCTCATCATCAACTATCTATGTGACATTTCCTCCTAGATGCATCTACAATTCACCATGTCTAAAACAGATCTTTGCCCCAAACCTACTCCTAAATTCCCCATTTCTGTCTGGAGCACCACCCAAGAATCATCCACAACTCTTCACTCTCCTTCATCCTTCCTCATGTCGAGTCAGTTGCACTTCCAAGGGATCTCTTGAGTCCAATCCCACTCTATGTAGGCACAATACAATCTCCCTAGTCCCATCCTTTATTCCTTCTTGACAGGACCATTGCAATAGGCTCTTACTTAGTCTCTCTCTATCCAGGCTCCTTCCTCTACAATCCAGCCTCCACACAACTACTAAATGGGCATCCCTAAAGCACAAGTCTCTGTTCAAGAAGCTTCAAGTAGCTCCTCATTACCCTCAAGATAAAATACTAACTACTCTATCTGGCATTTTAAAAACCCTTCACAATCTGGCTCCGGTCAATCTTTGCAAGCTGATTATACATCACTCTTCTTTTACACGGAAACGTTGACTCTATGCTCTTGGCAACTTGGCTCACTCATCGTTCTGCACAAGTGACAGTCCATCTCCTCCTCCTATGCCTTTGTCGAGCTGTCCTCCGTTGCCAGAATGGGCTCCCTCCTCACCTATACATCCTGTCCTTGAACTTTCAGGGATCAGATCAAATGCCACCTTTTCTTGATTTAACCAATGACAAATTATTGTGCATTCATTTTATCTTCTAAATTGAATTATATGTGAACATCTACCTCTAAAACTTACGTTCCTTGAGAACAGGAACTTTCTCACCTTTATATTTGCATCACCAGTATACAGCAACAGCTTAATAAATGCTGACTTGATAGTTGATTGTTAATGCAGAGAATTGTGGAATCTCACTGGCATGAGACTGTACTGTATCTCAATTATATCTTAATTGTAGAGTTGAAAGGGATCTCAATGGTTATCTCCTCCAATCTTTCCCTTAACGTTATCCAAAAATGGGCATCCAGCTCTCCTTGAAGGCCTCCAGTAATGAGAAACTCACAGCCTCTCAAGGCAGCCTACTCCATTTTTGGAGAGCTCTAATTGTTTTTCCATTCGTCCTCCTGATAACCCTCAGCTGAACACATGCCAGCTTGTTAATGCCCTTCCTAAAATGTCCTACTCGGAACTGAACATAATACTCCATATGCAATCTGACCAGGGCAGCAGAGGACTACAGGACTGTAGAGCCCCTGTTCTGGACACCTGTTTCTTCTGGTAATGCAAGCCTACCTTCCAATTCATATACAAAAGACACAGGATTGGGGAGGGGGGGGAGTATGGGAATATGAATAGATTTCAAATGATGATGGGATGTCGTGATATGATAACGCCTCACCTATCCAAAACTCAGTTGCTATGTATCCTCACCTCCCCAGAATACTGCTAAGAAACACAAAGTAAGCAAAAAACAAAATGAAACAACAAGAAGAACAAAGCAACAATATTTCAGAACAAACAAAATAGATTCCAATGTCCAGGCACTGAAGTTTAAGCATTTTGTGCCTAAGAGAGTCCCTTGGACTCCCATTTACAGTCTAATTACTCTTACTTTATGCACATTTCCAACAAGCCTGGCTATTTGATTGCCCTGGCCGTAGTCAACTTGAACCTGCTACTTAGAAGAAGGAAGAAGGATTCAGATAGACAAGACCATTAATAGCAATGTAGAGTGACAGTTGATGAATAGACACCAAAGAAGAAACAGAAAAACCAAAGAGATCTCACACACACTCACACACACACACACACACTCACACTCTCTCACACACACACACACACACACACACACACATATTTAAGAAGCACAGCAGTCTAGGGTCACTATTGATCCCAAGATCATCCCTATATTATACTTACTGAGGGCTCGAAATACTAACTCTGAGACTTGCAGAAAAAGCTCAAATGTGCTCAGTATTCTCTCAAAAGAAACAAGGAATGAGTGGAATATATTTTGGTGATTTTCCATCAGAAGTGGTTAAAAATTTTAAACAGCATTGGTGTTTGAATGGGTAGACCATCAGCCATCCTAAAATCTCAGCCCTCTAGCATAGCTCATTCCTCAAGGGACCTGGAGAGCCACAGTCTTACTAGATTTTCCCACTAACCACAAGTCCCTTTTCTTCTTATTTTCAGAGCTGCACAACAACAGCTCAAGCCAGTTTGATTGATTTGTTTGTTTGTTTATTCCTTCTTTCTTCATTTAGTTTTCTCCCCTGCCAGGATTTCTGATGCCACGAACTCTTTGCATACTTGCTGACATGAGTAAATGTGGCCTGCTGTGCAGTCAGTATTTGTCACAAATGACAACCCCACCCTAGCCAAGGAGTTACAGAAAGCATTAAGGGATAGACACAAGGCAGTTTTGTGCACTTAATTATCTTTCTCTAAAGACATATTTGAAAGAGTTAGATTACAGAGAAACTGGCAAACAGGGTCAAACTTCTGATCGTTGTCTAGTTAGTCTAAGGGACACAAGAAGCATTAAAAAACAGCTTTACTCTGCACATTCCTTTTTTTAAGAAAAGGAAGATTAATAGTTGAGAATCAAATGAGTCAAGACAATAAGCATCTATTGAGCACCTACTATATGTCGAGTGGGGACACAAAGAAAGGAAAAAACAGACCATTCCCTCAAGAAGCACCTTCTAATGGGAGAGTCAATATGCCTGCAGGTACATACATACAAACCTGGGGCTAACTGGAGTTAATATCAGAGGGAAGGCACCAGCATTAAGGAGGACTGGCAAAGGCTTCTTGCAGAAAGTGGAATCTTAGCTGAGATCTGAAAAGAGCCAGGCAAGCAAAAAGGCAGAGACAAAGAGGGAGGGAATTCCAGGCACATAGCGGACATCTAAGTAGATGGCAGTATTCCTAAACCTCCGGGGCGGGGGAGGGAGGGGAGAAGATTATGTTCTAAAACGTGCAAGTGGAAGGCATCAGAGTGTGGAGGGAAGAGAACTGAGATGAGAGGCAGCAGACTTGGGTCTCAAGCTTAGGTTTGCTACTAAATGCCAGTGTTACCTTGGGCAAATCATCTCTCTTCTCTGGAACTCTCCTCCTCCATAAAACTGAGAAAGGTAGATTAGACCCTTCCAGATCTGGTGTCTGGGAAAGCATCAGCAAAACTCAGACAATATGCACACAACTATGTACAAACAAGATAGATATAGATATATATGCACACACATATGTATATGAAAATATGTATATGTATATATAAACAAGATACATATGTGTAGATAGATAAAAGATAAAGATATAAAATTGGAAATAACCAAAAGAGGGAAGGCACTAGCCTTAAGGAAGACTGAGAAAGGCTTCATGCAGTAGAATTTTAGTTGAAACTTGAAGGAAGCCAGGGAATCCAGGAGGTAGAGACAATGAGGGAGAGAATTCTAGGCATGGGAGGGGCAGCCAGTGAAAATAAACTGAGTTGGGAGATGGAAGGTCTTGTGTGAGGAATGGTAACTGGGCCAGTATCACTGGATCACAGAACAGGTAGAGGGGAATAAAATGCATATGAAGACTGTAAAGCCAGGAAAGAGAAAGGATGATTTTTCTCTGAGTAAAGATAACTGTCCCATATGGGGACAGAATAAGATAATGTAGTATTATTACTAATTATTAATGATGTTGAAGAAAAATAATTATCCTAGGTGTGGTGGCACATGCCTGAAATCCCTGAATGTCCCACTGATACCTCTAGCTCAAGGTATCTAAAACCAAACACATCAGCATAACCTCCCCATCCCCACCCCAAATCGAGTTGTCCTCCTGCTGTTCTTGTTCCAATTGATATGCTTACCATTCTCCCAGGTTGGAAATGTCAAAGTCATCTTAGTCATCCGCTCCTTCTCTTGCTCCTCACATGAAGTTCTATTGATTTTACATATTCGTTGTCTCTTGCATTCATTCCTTTCCATTCCAAATGAAGCCTAGTTCAGGGCCTAATTATCTGTCAACTGGACTATGGGCACAGCTTCCTGAATGACCATCCCAACTCTGATTTCTTTTCTTTCTAATCTATCAGGAACACTCCTTCTATTTTATGGTTCTTCTTAGAGAACCATCTTGATCACTTGTCTCTTGGCTCTTCAAAATCCTTCCATGGCTCACTACTGCCTTCATAATAATATCTGACTGCTAAGTCTATGGCATTTAACTTCCTCAATGACCTGAACCCATCCTCTCTTTCTTAGCCTTGCCTTCTGTTTCTCCCCTATTCATGTACTCTATACTTCAGTCAAAACCATCTTTCCGGGGTGGAGCCAAGATGGCGGCTGGAAAGGGGGGACTAGCGTGAGCTCCCCACCAAGTCCCTCCAAAAACCTATAAAAATGGCTTTGAACCAATTCTGGAACTGCAGAACCCACAAAATAGCATAGGGAAGCAGGGCTCTAGCCCAGGACAGCCTGGATAGTCTCTGAGCAAGGTCTATTTCGCACAGAGCTGGGAGCGGAGGGGAGCGGAGCTGAGCAGAGCAGAGCCCAGTGTGGGCGGCGAGGACCAATGAAACCAGGAGCCGGGTGGGGCATGCCCTAGCGCCCTGAATCAGTGAGCTGCAGCAGTTACCAGACTTCTCAACCCACAAACTCCAAAGACAACAGAGTAGGTTAGTGGGAGAAGCTGCTGGGGACAGGAAGTTTGCAATTTGGCCACTGCCCCTGGGGCAGCAGAGGTGAGGCAGCTACAGAACTACAGCTGCAGTTGCTTCTGGCCCCAGGCCCACCTGGTGGCAGGAATTAAGTGCCAGATCAGAGCAGGAGTGAAGAGTCTGCTGAAGATCTAAGTCCAGTCCGGGTT
>JAQQSZ010012828.1:0-11911 GCA_028646595.1 Phalanger gymnotis | reverse complement strand
CAAGTCTGGCTCTCTATTCATTCCTGCACACTCTCATATGGGGGAGGGGGAGTAATGTGGTATAGCTGGAACATCAGCCACACAGGAAAGGAGTATATTGGCAGTGACCATCTAACCTAGTAGTGAGAGGCACTTATGAATGAAATGCTCCTGTCTTCGCAGAGATCTTTCTTCCAGATGAGTGCCCTAGATGGCAATATCCTATTCCTTGATTAGAACACCATAATTATGTCCCAGGAATTTGCTTAAAGAGATTAATCATTCTGGCAGACAAATTTAGAACTTGCGCTTGCTGTGGGATCTGCTCTTTAGATCCCCTGGGATATCCTGATTATTCTTGATTGTGTTGGGACCTTGCCAGAGTCTTGGGTGTGTCAGCGACTGGTAAAAGTCTGTGGGGAAATCAATGGGTTCTTCACACTTGTTCCCACAAAGAACTGAAGCTCTAGTCTCTGGAACTGTACTGAGACTAGTGCCCCAATGTATTCAAAGTATTTTATATTTGCCTTTGGTTACAGTAATTTGTTTGCCTTCTTTCTCCTTAAAAAAAAAAAAACAGCAATATAATCCACACCTTTGTCACCCACTGTGAGTGGGTGTGCGTTGGACTCAGCCTATATGAAGCATATAAATGTACATTTAAATTCTGAGTAATCAGTATTAGGCCATGTATCAAAAATCCGTAAATTCCTCCCAGATCTGTATGAATGACAAAAGCAAATATACATCCCTGAACAATAAATGGCAAATTCAACAAGACCATTTGTAATACTGTAAGACTGGTTTGCAATAGAAAAGTCTAATATATAAAATAGTCAAAATTACAAACACCAAAGACTAGTTGTAGTACTGCTAAGAATATTTGTAATGGAAAAACTCAAAGTCTGCACACAGCAAGTAAGAAGGTATATGTATCAACTGGTCAGTCAGTCAGCAAGCATTTACTATGCACCAGGAACTGTGTATGTTAAATACTAGGGATGAAGTGGAAAACAAAAACAGACCCTGCCCTCAAGGAGTGTACACTTTAAATGAAGAAGAAAATGTGTAAATTACTAAGTCAAAACGAGATATATATCCAGTAAATAAAGGTAGTTCTGTAAGAGAAAGGCATTAGTGTTTGGGGGAAAGAGAAAGCAGACTGGGATTTGAGCTGAGTTGTGAAGGAAGCCAAGGAAACTGATAGTGTTAAAATGAAGACAGGTTGAATCTGATCTGGCAACCAGACAGGAAACTTTTTCTCAGCCAACCTCATTGGGCCTGACTCCCTGACAAACTAATGGTCATTGGTGCCATTCTATTGGAAAACAAACATGAGTGTGAAATTGAGTCAACCTGATGACTTCAACCATCTTAGAAACCAAACATATCAATTGTATTGAGTTCACTCGATTTAAAAAAAAAAATGTTTTTTTTTGTGTTTAAAATCTGTATCAAGGAGCTGATCTGGAGAATCCCATAGGATTATTTTATAGGAATGCTCTAGGTTTGCTTGGATTTGGGCTGTAGTTGCCTTCTCCCTAGAATTGACCAAAAGGCTCACTAGTATTCCTGACACAACTATACAGAACAGATCATGATTACCAAAGGACAAAATATTAAATCAGAACAAATGGTGGAGGGGGAGGGCAAAGCATTTTGGCATTGCTTAAAATTGTGTTGATAATAATAGTTATAGCTTTTACATAGCACTTTAAGATTTGCAAAACACTCTCATTTGATCCTCACATAGGAGCTATTGTCATCCCCATTTTAAATTTGAGGAAACTGAGGCAAAAGAGGTTGAGCGACTTGGTCAAGTTTGCAGAGCTGATAAATGTCTGAGGCTACGTTTGAACTCAGGTCTTCCTGACTTCCAGTTTTCTATCCATTGTAACATGTAGAACTGTCTAAAGTTTAAATAGTTTTAGTTGAGGAAAGAGAAGACACAAGCAATCCTGATTACCAGACCAGCTATGCAGCCTGGTATAGCGAAAATAACACTGATTCTGGAGTCAAGGGGTCTGGGTTCAAATACTATTTTTGATACCTTTGTGAACTTGGATAAGTTGCTTAACATCCCTAGGACTCAGTTTCCTCAGCTGTTAAAATGAAGAAATTAAAACAGTTGGCCTCTGAGGTTCCTTTGGGCTTGAGATTTATGATCCTATCCCTCAGTGCCTCAACTTCCCAGATGACCATATTTTTAAAATAACTGTTAAACTCTATTTATTACACTGTCCTTTCTACTGGATGGAATTTGAGGGGCAAAGTGCCCTGATCTTCAAAGTGACAAAATAATTAATTTTGACATTATTAAGCATACTCCAAGATATTCTTTTTTGACATTTTCCGTTCATAAGTACTTAATACACTGAAATGCTTAGCTAATAGAAAGTTCTATTGAAATTTAAGAACATGTTTTTTCCCAGTTTTGAGAAATAAATGTCTAAACCAGTTATCTGTCTCTTAATATAAGGCAGACTGAACTGTAGATACAGTTATATGGGTTTTCTATTTTGGGAAATATCTTCACACACTTTAACTCTCAAACATTTAATAAAGAGTATTAAATGTGCATAGTATAAAATTTTTAAAGTGACTCATGTTGCTGTCTTCATATGTATCATTCCCGCTAAAAAAAACAAACCAAAAAACCTATTCCTGAAGTTTTGTGTTGTGTTAGACTCACGTTAGTTTTTGAAAATGCATGGTGTTTTTAAGCTGCTTTTCAAAATATTCATCCTAATTATGCTGAATAATGAGAAATCAGCATAAAGCATCCTAAATAGGAAAGCCCCAACCCATCCTCCCAGTTACCTAGCCCCGAAGCCTTTGTATTTGTGTTCGGGTCCAATCAAGTCTCATGCACCGGAAAGAGTGCTGAATTTGGAGCCAGATGACCTGCCTTCTGATATTTACTACCTGTGTGCCACTGGGCGTCACCCAACATCCCTAAGGCTCACTTTCCTCATCTATAAAGTAAGGGGGTGGACTATATCAACTCAAGAGTACTGGGCCTGAAGCAAGGAAAATCCGAGTTCAAATTCTAAATCAGCCTTGGTAGCTTTGTGCGTGATCTCCTGGGTAATTCACTTAATCTCTGCCTCAGTTTCCTCATCTGTAAAATGAGGATAATAATAGCAGCTATCTCTCAGGGTTTGTTGTGAGTTTCAAATTACATACTTGTAAAGTCCTTAGCACTATGCCTGGCATGCAGTAGGTGCTTAATAAATCAATCCTTCCTTCTTTCCCTCCTTCTCTTCTCCCTCCCATTCTTTCTTTCTTTCTTTCCTTCCTTCCTTCCTTCCTTCCTTCCTTCCTTCCTTCCTTCCTTCCTTCCTTCCTTCCTTCCTTCCTTCCTTCCTTCCTTCCGTCCTTCCTTCTCTAGACCTATGGTACAATCTTATGACAATAAAAGATAATTGGTTCTGCCCTTCATGACATGTGCAATCTGGGTAAATAATTTCATATCTCTGAATCTCAGTTTTCATATTTCTGAAATGAGAGGGATGGTCTTAGATGTCTTAAAAAGTCCCTTTCAGGTCTAAGTAGATGACTCTATGATTCTATGGTCTGAATATTTGGCTGTAATTATTTACAGCTGGAGGACCATAGCAGGGCAGCATACTATTCCATCGTGACTTTGAAATCAGCAAAAAAAACTCCTCATATTTGTTGATCATGTGGCAAGCCTTACTGATTATTAAGTATCACCAAAGAAACTTTTACTGATCGATGTCCCTCTGAAGCTCCATTTCAGAGTTTTGTGCCATGTAAATAGCTTTTTCTTTTCTATTCAAGCAGAGTTCTCATTCCTTCTTTTGTGATGGCATATGTCACTATCTGCTATCCAAACCCACAGGCTACTAACTTGTAATACAGGTCTCCCTTATTTTTAGACCAAGGATGTGTGCTAAGTGAGGCTATTTTCTCATTAAAAGCATTATGTGCCAGATACAGCGGTAGCCTGACCCAGCCCGCAGAATGTTGAACACTACCTAATTTGTAACGTACTTATTGACTTCACTATTAAAATAGTAATAACTCTAGCCACTAGCACATATGTAAAGCTATAAATATATTCTTAAAATAAATGTCTCCGCATATGAAAGGGGGGGGAATTCACTGATATTCACGTGTAACTATTATTCAATACATTCTGTTCATATTATACTAAGATGCTTACAGAAAGCTTTCTCTGTGCATATTTATTATTTATATAGAATGCATATTTAATGCATATGTATTATATATAAATACATAAAATATATATTTAATATATAAAAATAAATGTATATGTGCACGTGTACATATGTGTATCTGTGCATGTATGCATATATGTATATATCTCTAGGGTAGTTTAAAAATGAAAGTTGCATTATTGACAACCTGGGGCATTCAGATACATTTTTGCGTAAAATGGGCAGTTTTTAGATTCATTATAGTACCAAAGCCCCTGAGAATTTGAGAATTGGTATTGAATATGAAACTTTATTCTCTTGGATTATTCTCAGATTGGCATTGTGAATTACATAAAAAAATGTTAGGAAAGATGAAAACAATAATAGCAATAATAATAGGCAGCATTTATATAGTCTTTTAAAGTTTGCAAAGTGCCATACTCAACATTGTCTCAATTTATTCTCATAACAACCCTGTGAAGTTGTTATTATTACCCCCATTTTACAGATAAGGAAACTAAGGCACATGAAATTGTCTTCCCTTATAGATAAGGAAACTGTTAAATGACTTGCCCAGGGTCACAGAGTATCTGGGGTCATGTTTGATGGTCTTCCTAATTCCAGGTGCAACAATCTATACTGTACCATCTAGACCTGAGGTTCTCAAAAAGTATTTGGCCCACCGCCTCCTAATAAAAAAAAAAAATTACTCAGCCCCTTCTCCTCCATCCCTGGAAATCTACTTTCTTTAACCCTTTAATTTTTTTTGAAATTTGTGTCATTTCAAAAAAAAAATAAAACATTTTTTTAAATGATGCATCTTAAATTTAATCATTTATTGTAAATTTTTGGGTTTTTTTTCCTGCATTGAAATTTTGATGACACAATATTGAGTCATGTAGCTGTATAGTAATGTATTGGAAACAAATCATTACAGGCACATTTTCCTGCAGATGCATGCTCTACTCCTCTACAACGGTCTACCAACACTTGCTTGTTAAGACCTGTCGGCAGACTTGACCACTGATTGGTTATAACTTGTATTTTGTGTGTTTATTTGGAAAATAATGTAATCACTATAACTTTAACTCTCTTACACAACAGATGAAACAAGTACGAACTTTTTTTCAAAATTTTCTTCTCTTCTTACCTTATGTTTCTACTGCCCCCTTATTTTTATTCAATGCCCCCCAATTGCACTCAAGGCTACTACTGCCCCCAGATTGTTCCAATGCCCCCCAGGGGAGTTTGGGAACGTATGAGGCTTTATTTGTTGAAACTGATTGAAAGACAGTAGCTCAACACTGCTGGGGCAGTTAGGTGGTATAGAGCCCTGGCTTTTGAGTTAAGGAGAGCTGGGTTAAAATCCTGCCTCAGACACTTACTAGCTGTGTGACCTTGGACAAATCTTCTGTTTGCCTCAATTTCCTCAACTGCAATATGAGGCTAATGTCTTTCAGGGTTGTTATGAGCTACAAATGAGATATTCATAAAGCACTTTGCAAACCTTAAAGCACTACATGAATTCTATCTATTATTATTGACTAACATTTATGTAGTGCTTCAAAATTTGCAAAGTTTTTTACATGGATTATCTCATTTGATCCCTGTAACAATCCTGTGATGTGCTATTATTATCCCCATAATTCAGATGAGGTAAATGAGGCCTCCGAAGGTAAAGTAACTCATCTAGGGTCACACGACTAGTAAATGTCTGAGTCAGAATTTGAATTCAGGTTTTCCCCATCTAAGTCTGGTACACTGTCTACTATATCTCCTAGCTGCTTCTAGACATCTCTGAAAGTACATAGCTACACTTTCCTAATTACATATATTATGATAAATATGTGGATAATTCAACCTGCTATACATCTGTTAATTCCATGACTTGGACATTGCCTTAGGGATATGAGTTACCAGAAGGCTTGAAGGGACTCTGTTAGAGCCTAGTCTTGCCTATAATCATGAATCAGAAACTCCAGCATATGTGCTAGTTTGGGAGAGCAGTCAAAAAGTAGGTGTCTTAGCTGGCATTCTATAAAATAGATATCCTTAGCAATATTTATCAATTCAACTTTTAGCTACTTAATGGCATGTGAATCTTCAAAAGTTAACACAAAACTCACAAGACTTTGCTGGAAGAGTTTTGCTTTGAAGAGACCTAAAGGTAGAATGACTTTTGGAGTTGTAATTTTATCCATGTTGGTTGGTTTCTTTGTTTTTGTTTTGTTTGTTTCTCTTGCTTTCTCTCTCTTATGCCTTCCTCTCTCCTTTCTTCCTTCTTTTCCTTCTTTCCTTTTTTTCCTCTATTTATCCTTCCCTCCTCTCCTTCCTTCCCTCATTCCTTCCCTCCTTCTCTCCTTCCTTCCCTCCTTCCTTCTTTCCTTCCTTCCTTCCCTCCTTCTTTCCTTCCCTTCCTCCTTCCTCCCATTCCTCCTTCCTTTTCTTCCTTCCTTCCTCCCTTCCTTCCTTTTTTTCACAAATATTTTTAATCATCTACTATACATCAGATGCTGGGCTAGGTATTCAGGATACAAAGACAAAACGCAGTATTACTGGCCCAAAGGAAGTGACATTCTATTGGAAGAAAACAACATACATACATTTTAGCAAATATAAAATACACAGTAATTTCCAGGGGGAGGCATAGGTCTAATCTGAAGGGCAGTTTGTTCGTTATAGAAGAAAGGTTTCCAGGGGTCCAAAAGGCAGGGAAGAATTGAACAGGTATACCAGCAGTTCAGGGCTGATATGAATAGATATGAGGAAGCAGAAAGTGGTGTTTAGAGAAACCCTGGAGCTTCAGCTCAGGCAGCGGGCTACTTGGAATCACAAGGATTCTGAGAAGAGCCAGAGGACAGTGGATTGTCATGCTTTTCTTAACTATGTGGTGGAAAACAATAATTTGTCTACCTTTGATTTAACAGTTTTACCAATGTACTGTGCAGGTTCCAATTCAAAACCATTTGGTACAACTTCATCCATAAAATGAGTGAGAACATTTTATGAGATGCCTTCTTCATCTCAGAGGACAGAACATAACTATTTAGCCACAATGCCCTTCCTGCCTGAAGGAGTTTCTACTCTTGCCCTGAATATTTTATGTAACTCTAGAATTTGCATGGAACTACATGAGATTAACTAATTATTCCAATGATTTTTTAGGCCTAATGTTTTCTTCTGAACCACTTTCACTGATTTAAATAGTGAAGCAAAACTTCGATTTAAAAAAACTTAAAATAGAACACGTGTCCTATATTAAACGTCTCTTAACAAAAAGACAAGGTAATCATGTGATATTATCTTCTAGATAGGGATATGTTCCAGTAATATGTCTCCTCACAAAATTAAGACTTTTTTCTCATAGTTTTAGTGTTGGTTGTGGGAAGATAGAGCCAAGTTAATCCATCCCCTATCCTACTGTAATAGATAAAAAGAACCTAGACTTTTCTAATAGCACATCTTTAAATCCCTTCATTACTAAGCTAGGAAGAGTGTCAAATCTTTTCTTGCTATGTGTGTAATAATGAGCCTAAGCAAAAATTCCTTATCTCCCTCGTTTCTATGCACTAAAGAAGCTTATTCATTCCATTATCCTTTCCACGTGACTTGGCTCCATGTTCCGTTCCAAGGAAAAATAATATGCCCCTTCTTATTTGTAAGGCCTATTACTTTCACCTTGTGACTCATATCCGTTATCTCACTTGTCACAGGAACTGGTTCAACAAACACGTATATTCAGCCATATACTCTTTCCGAAGCATCTCGCATATTGGCAGGAACTGAGAGAGCGGATGAAAGCATCATTTAAACCTGGGCACCAAAAGGCCTTTGCATGTAATTTAAAGGGAGTCGCAAGTCCTAGCCACATCAGAGGCACCTGTGTAGTGGTTTTGTAAATTACATCCCATCCCTTTGTACTTAATGTGCAGGCAGATTTACTAACTCCTTGCAGTCAGATTTTCATTACAGAGGATTTTCCCAGAGTCACACTTACAGGAATGTGCCCAGGGGCTTTGAAAGCAGGGATAACCACTGAGATAGGACTCTATACAAGCTGCCTGGACTATTTTGGCAGCCTTCACCTGGACAAATGATCTGCAGCTTCCATTCACAGAGTATTGGCATGGGCAGGGGATCTTTGAGGTCATCTGGTCCAACCCCTTCGTTTTGCGGATGAACAAAGTGAACTCAGAGAAGTGAAGTTACTTGCCCACGGTCACACAGCTAGTAGAATTGGCAGAGAAAAGTGCAGGTCGCTGGTCTCCTGAGTCTCGATGATAGACTCCCTGCACTACGATGTAGCTGCTTCTATTTGTATTAGTTCATTAGCGAGTACCACTGACATGCCCCAGAGGGGTTGGTGCATCCAGAAATTTTTTAAAAAGTCATGATCAAAACAGCTGCAAAAGGGTACTATGATCCAGATGACATTTTGGAAAGGAAAGAGGTGTTTTGATAATGCTCCTGGTTATTGTTTGTCGATTAGATTTATAAATATTTGTCCAGCTGAATTAGATCCAATTAGTGAACTGGTTGTCATCAATAAATGTACTTGGCCTGAATCCACTGGAACAAATATTTGACCCAACAAGACCCCAGAATCTGCTGCAGGCCCACATCTAGTCATATCTAGTAAATTCTGTGATAACTTGGGCTCATTTTTATCAATGGAAAATACAACATACTTCTCTCCTTGATATCTGAAGCTCTTAAAAAAAAACTTTTCTGCACTTAATAAACTCCAGGGACTACCTATCACCTCTAAGATCAAATATGAAATTATCTGTTTGGTATTTAAAGCCCTTCATAACCTCCCTCCTTCCCCTACCTTTCCAGTCTTGATACCTCACATTCTGCCCCTCCCACCAAAAAACCCAAACCAAAACAATAAGACATACTCTTCAAACCAGCAACACTGGCCTTGTTGTTCAAACACCCTACTCCAGCTCTGTGCATTTTCCCTGGCTATCCAGACCATGCCCAGAAAGTTTTCCCTCCTCATCTCCACCTCCTGGCTTCCCTGCCTTCTTCAGGTCCCAGCAGAAAAATTATCTTCAATAAGAAGCCTTTCTTGTTCCCCACTTAATTCTAGTGCCTCCTCTGCCCCCCCCCATTATTTCTCATTTATCCTGTATCCAACTTATTTGTATGTTGTGGTTTAAATGTCGTCTGTCTTTTAGTTTTTGTTGTATCCACAGAGCTTAGCACAATACCTGATACCTAGTAGGCATTTAATAAATGTTTAGTGACCAATTGACTCCCCATACCCCAACATGCAGTCCTTCTTGTTTTTAGGATTTTGCTCTGATGTGGAATAAAAGGTGGTTTGCTCTCTTCAGAGCTAATGTAGGGGTTAGCCTAGATCAGAGGTTTTCAAAGTGTCATTGTTGAGGGAGAAATGAAACCTCAGGAATGCAAGAATCCCAAACCAAAGTTCTCAGGTTGCCTGGAATGAATTCACGGACCCAAGCAAAGATTTATTACACTTTATTGGGCAAGAGTTCTGAGGAACCTGCAACCATACAGGGCTACAGGGAAAGTTTAAATACAAGATTTAGGGGTGAAACCTGTAATTAGGTGTTTTGGGGTGGGATTAGGGAGCGGTTAAGGAGTGGTCAGTTCTTAAAGGAACATGCACTTTTTGTGTCTACTGCATGGGTATCTTACCCGGGGTCCACTGGGAAATAGCCCAAGGGCGGGCTAAGAGGAGGTGTGGTTTTTGCTGTGAAACATCACTAAGTCACCATAAGTTCACGGCTGACGGGAATATCCAGGCGGACTCCTTCACGTGTCTTGTTAGACAAGATTAACATAAGGGAGTATACATTTGACTACATCTAGGATGTGTGTTAGACTCAGCATATCATCCGAAATCAATCTATAATTGGGCATAGCTGCTTACTGAGGAAGAAGCAGAGATAACTTTGGGGCACGCTGACCTTTAGCTAGAGAGAGAGACTGCTAGGGCCAATGCTTTGAAGCTAAAGAGAGATGTGTTTTTAGAACTGGAGTTCGGGCACAGACATCCAAACAGAGGCTAAGGGGAGATGTGATGTTAGAATTAGGGTCCAAGCATAAGCACCCCATCATCGTCTCATGTCTTATGGGAGTCCCTGAGACCCTTTTAGTAGGTCATGGAATTAAAAACTATTTATTTTGATAATAGTACTAAGACATTATTTGCCTATTAAAATATTCTCACCTTTTCCAACTACATACTAGAGGTTAGATTTTCTTCATGTACTTCAACCAAAATAACAGAGCACAACAGACTGAATGCAGATGTAGATATGAGAATACAGCTATTAGGCTAGAGTCCAGGGTGGGGAACCTGCAGCTTTGAGGCCAAATGTGGCCCTCCAGGTCCTCAAGAGCAGCCCTTTGACTTTTGTTCTGTGAAGTTTGGATTCAGTCAGAGGGCTGCACTTGAGGACCTAGAGGGCCACATGTGGCCTTGAGGCTGCAGGTTCCCCACCCCGGGCTACACATTAAAGAGATTTATAAAAATATCTTTAAAAAAACCAGTGCCATTCTCGCTGAATATTGTCTTTGTTTTGGAAAACAGTTATTTTCATAAAATGTTTTTTAAATTTATGTGTAATACGAGTATTATTGTTATTTTGGGGGGTTTTTTTGGAGGAGGGGAGGCAGGGTAATTGGAGTTAAGTGACTTGCCCAAGGTCACACAGCTAGTAAGTGTGTCAAGTATATGAGGCTGGATTTGAACTCAGGTCCTCTTGAATCCAGGGCTGGTGCTCTACTCACTGTACCACCTAGCTGCCCTTATTATTGTTATGTTAAACGAATTAACAAATATTTTAAAAATTTATCAGGTTTAATTTCTAATATGGTAAGTATAAATAGATATAATCTGCATAAACAAGAGCCCTTTGGGGATCTCAATAATTTTTAAGAGCATAAAGGGAGGACTTGCTAGCTGTGTGACCTTGGACAAGTCACTTAACTCCATTGCCTTGCCTTCCCCCTCTCAGAAAAAAAATAAAGTGTAAAGGGGTTCTGAGACCAAAACCTTTAAGAAGCACTGAACTAGATTAAGGTCCCTTCAAGCTCTAAAAATTCTCTGACCTGAGGGGACACACACTATGACCCAATAAACAAGTGGCTTGTTTATCTGTAAGCAAACCAAGACAATTTGGAGGCTCTGAGTAAAGAGTCACATAGTTTTTATCCAGATCTTTAGCTGGACAAGTTTAAATCACATGAAAACAAATCTGTACTGTATTTATTTTAATGCTTTTATAGCTATTTTCCCTTGCTGAACTTTTCTGGATAATTGCTGTTAAATTGCTGTCACAGGTAGTGCTTTGCCTTTCTGGAATAAGATAATGAGCCACAGTTCTTTCTAGCCTCAGCCTAATGATCTCACATCTGGTTAGTTTCCCCGCCTTATCTAGTGGAGGTTGTCCCACAGAAAGACAGAGTATAGTGTATGGCCAAGAAAACAGAGATGGTCACTTGGATTAAATGTGTCACTCATGGGATCTAACCAAGCTTGCTCAGAAGCCAGCTGGGTTTAAGATTCACCTCCCACCCCCAGAATGAGAACTCAGTCAAAAACAGTATCAGAGAGGAGCACCCATTTCTCAACTACTTTCTAACTAGGCATAACTCCAAGTCATGTGTTCTATAAAATGGAGATAATTACACCTGTTACCTCCTGATTACATGGAGATATTGTGGGAATTATTTAAATAATGGCTGTCAGAAAATCTGAATTCCTCTGA
>JAQQSZ010012827.1:0-11911 GCA_028646595.1 Phalanger gymnotis | reverse complement strand
GGCAGAGCTTTTGGAAGACCTCATAATAAGAAAGGATGAGAACTTTTCCATAAGAAATAAGAATTGAGAGTGAAGGCCAAGGTAGTCTCAGGAAAACAAGGAATAAAATACTAAAACAATTTTAGGGAGTTTGTGTAGGGAATGGTGAGAAAAGTCACTATTTCACAAATTATATTTGTCCTTACCCTTAGCCCTTTTCTGAACATTATCCAAATTCTAGAGAATTATTTTCTCCATCTAATAAAGTGTGATATAAAATTCTTTTTAGGTCTACAATTCCTTTCCATCTTTAGTACATTATCTCCCTGGACCTCATCACAAAGCAATTAAAAATGTTTATTTACAAAATGAATTTATTTTGGAAAAAGTGAAGGAACACCAAAAGACACTGGACCCCAGTAATCCTCGGGACTTCATTGACTGTTTCCTGATGAAAATGGAACAGGTACAGTGTGAGCAGTGGCTCTAAATCCTTGTTCTTATACGTGAAATGGTTTGTGTATTAGAGGCTGATACTCACATTCACAAACATAGAGCAGTAAATAATCATGTATTAATCCTGTTGTTCTCAGAGCACTATATGGGGCAGACAGAGGAATTACAGGACATGTACCTAGCCCCAATGGAATTTCTAACCCAAAGAAGGAAGTACATGTAAAGATAAGAGAATAATTATTAAGGAAAGATATTATTTAAGGAAAGATAAAATATTGTACATTGAAGATTTAAGTGATGAAGGAATTTGGAATCAGCAAGAAATACAATATTTGGGGAGGATTAACATAAGGCTTCCTCCTGGAAAAGTTAGGTTTCAATCTGGGCCTTGAAGGAGGTCCTAGAGCTAGGCAGTGAAGACTGGGCAGGACATTTCAGGACTCATCATAGACAGTCTGAGAGCCCTGATTGGAATGAAGCTGCTGCTGTAGTAATTATTTGGGCGAAGATGGTGGGTTTTACTGTTGAGATGGTATAGTTAATCATCCCCTCCACAAACAACATAGAGTAAAACCAAAGGGGAAAAAAAACATTGAAAAGTTATATAAAGAAAAAAAAATCAACCAAATTAAAAAGAAAACTAGAACAAAGCAATATGCTAATGTAATGTAATTCCCCTTGGAATAAATGAAGCCAGGAAAGTACCAGAAACAAGGCAGAAGGTAAAAGATATGCTGATGGACATCTGAAATATGTTTATCTCACTTAACTATATTAGCTTACTAAATCAGGAGGAAAATATTGTGGCTTACATTTACACAGTGCTTGTGTATTTGTTTAGTTATTTCAGTTATGCCTGACTCTTAATAACCACAGTTCAGCTTTTTTTTTTTTGAGAAAGTTACTGGAGTGGTTTTCTATTTCCTTCTCATTTTACATTTGAGGAAACTGAGGCAATCAAGGTTAAGTGACTTGTCCAGGTTCACACAGCCAGTAAGCGACAGAGGCTAATTTTGAACTCAGAAAGATGCATGTTCCTGACTCTAGATCCAACCATCAATCCATTACACCACCTAGCTGCTTGTGTATATCCACAAACATTATTCATATATGCTAGGTAGGTATAAATATCTTGAAAGAGAGCATGGTAGAGTACAGCTGTGTCAAACATGAACAGAAATGGATTCCAGTCGGCCTTATAATGACTTAGAAAAGCTATATATTAACAATATCTATGTTGCATTGTATCTTCATTTATTTTGCTAAACATTTCCCAATTACATTTTAATTTGGTTTGGGGCCCACACGTTTTTGCTGGTTACTTGTGGACTGAGGGCTAAGAGTTTGACACCTGTAATGAAGCAGAGAAAGAGCTGGCTTCAGAGTCAGGCAAAACTGAGTTCAAGTCACTCTCTGACACAAAATGTCTATGTGATCCAGGGCAAGTCACTTAATCCAACAGTGCCCTAGGGCTAGGCAACTCTCTTGAGACTTGGGAAGACTGGCATTGGCAGAAGGAATCTTTTTACCTGGAAATTCCCTGTGCCAATGAAATTTGAAGTCTAGTCTCTCTCTCTCTGTCTCTGTCTCTGTCTCTGTCTCTCTCTCTCTCTCTCTCTCTCTCTCTCTCTGTATGTGCGTATGTCTGTCTGTCTCTGTTTCTCTTTGTTTCTCTATGTCTTTCTTCTCTCTGCTTCTCTACCATGTTTCATATCTGCAAGGCATAAACTGCCTTGATAATTGCCAGCTTCTTGTTCCTCTTTGGATTGTGTTGCTCAAACATGATTTATTCATAAGATTATAGATTTAGAACTAAAACGGGATCTTTGAGTCCAAGATCCTTATTTTATACATGCGGAAAATAAAACCTTAGAAGGTTAAATGACTTGCCCAAGGTCAAGATCAAAGCTGGGGTGGGGGGGAAGCTATTGGCACAGTGGATAGAACACTGGCCCTGAAGTCAGGAGGACCTGAGTTCAAATCTAGGTGCAGACACTGACTGTCTGTGCAACCCTGGGCAAGTTACTTAAACCTGATTATGTCCCAACAAAAAATTCTTTAAAAAAATCTGAACTGGGACGCTTAGCAAGGCCCTCTGCCTCCAAAACCATCATCCTTTCCATTGTGCTGTGCTCTCTCCCTTACTTTTCAGTTAATCATAAAAAAATTATTCCTAGGAAAAGCAACAACCACAGTCTGAATTTACCATTGAAAATTTGCTCTGTACAGCAAGTGATCTATTTAATGCAGGAACAGAGACAACAAGCACCACACTGAGATATGGACTCCTCCTTCTCCTGAAATACCCTGAGATAACAGGTAGGATAACTGGCTAACAATACACATCTGTAATTTAGTCAGCATGACAGGGGTTCATGGTCTTTTGGAAACTTTTGTTGGAAACTTTTCTGTTGTTGGTTTTATGTATTTAAGTCATTACAAGTTCAAGTTCACTTATTCCTTCCCCTCCACCTTGCTTAGCTAAGTGTTATGTAATTGTATGTTATTATTGAAGTCAGGAATAGAGATAGTGATAGGGATAAATACTGTAGCCCACTGATAGAACTGGGAGGAGATGAATGATTGAGAGGCAGTGTTTCCTGATTGCTCGTTGATCCTGCCTGACCACAGGAGGAGCTGGTGCATTTGGATTCCTGTCGCTCCTAGAGCCACTTGGGGCAGTACCTCGGGCCTGTGGTTGGTCACACTGAGTTTTGCAAGAGGTCCAGACTGCAACCCCTCCTCATTTCTTCAACCAAGTGCTGCTTGGCCTGTATTTTTTAAGGACAACCTGAACCTGTCCTAAGGACATAAGGCACAGGTGCCTCAAAGGATTCTGGGGGTGGCCTAAGAGATTGAAACTGTATTTTCATGTAGCTATGGGAATGAGAGGGTCCAGTACATTACTTACCAAAGTAGCTCTCAGTGAAAAATCACAAAAAATGTAAGAGAAGGCAGTTTTTGTACCTAGTTTTCAGATCAAGTTTCATTCATATTGTGACAGGAAAAATGCATGAAGAAATTCATCGTGTGATTGGCCGAAATCGAAGTCCCTGCATGGAGGACAGAAACGAGATGCCTTACACCAATGCTGTGATACATGAGATACAGAGATACATTGACCTCATTCCAACCAATCTGCCCCATGCAGTGACCAAAGATGTTCAATTTAGACAGTATTTTATCCCCAAGGTCAAAAGTGCTTCTCACTCTAACACAAGATTTTATCCTCTCTCCTATTGAACCTTAGAGTTAGAAAGAACCTCAGGTCAACCCATATCTCCGAAAAGTGGTCACAGAATTTCAGAATTTGAACAGAATTCTGTGGTCATATTGTCCATCCCAATCTGAAAAAAATTTCATCTACAATATATGGTCTTACAATCTTTCCTTAAAGACTTTCAATGAGGAAGAATCACTGTGAAATTCTGAGGCATTCCAGTCTAATCTTGGGTAGCCCTAATTTGAGGCATTTTTTTTCTTGCATGAAGCCCCAGTTTGCAATTTTGTAACTTCAATCTGTTGCTCTTGGTTTTGTCATTTGGAACAAAATCGAACAAAGTTACTCTCTCTAGTAACAGTCCATAAAACATTTGAAATCAGCTATTATGTCTCCTGTTCTATTATGTCTTCTGCTCTCTTGTCTAAATATTCCTGTTTCTTTCAACCCATCCCCACAAGGTATGGACTTCTTATTGTTATCATCCCGGCTTCCCTCTCTTGAATAGCCTCTAGCTCTTCAATGTCCTACTAAAAGATGAGTCCTAGAATGAATACAATCCTCATTTGTGAGCTGATGAGACCAGAGTACAGTGGTGCCTACTTCCAAGATGCCATTAAACCTTCAGTAATTACCCTTTGTATTTATGGTCGATATCCACCTAATTGTGTGACAGTCTAACCTGTATATTTCCATCTTTTTCAGAAGAACATGAAAAATGTTATCAGGTGCTTTTCTAGAATCTAGGTAAACTCTATGTACAACCTTCTCCTGATCTCCCAATTTATAAATACCCTCAAAAAAGGAAATAATGATGGTTATACTTCACATCTTTGTGACCACCACTTCTTTATCTAGAATAATTTCCTTTTTCCTTCATTATCTAGATTATTTCTTTAGAAATATATTCTAGAATCTGAGTGCAAATTGAAGTATACCTTTTTCTCTTTGTTTCTTGCACAGGTGTCTAGGTGCTATATTATTTTCTCCTTAATTCTCTGGGTATTAAATCCCTATCAGCCATTTGATTTATCTATACTATCCTTTTCAGTTGAAGGATTATTCCCTTCACCATAAAAAAGGAGCAAAAGAAAAAGTGAGATGTTTTTAATCTTCTCTTGTCTCTTGTCATCTTCATCCTACAATTCTCTGAATTGTGGCATTATCATTTCTTTGATTCTTCTCTTTTTCACAATCTGGCTTTCAAAAACCCCTCTTGGTGCCCTTTGCTAGCCTCACCAGTCTCTGTTCATTCTGGGCTTCACCACTTCTGTCATTCTTATCGAAATGTGACATGCATCTTTTACTCATCTTTGTCTTCAAAAATCTAAGTTGGTTGGTGAGTTCTCTGTAATAATAATAGCTATTGTTGATAAAGTACTTTGAGGTCTGCTTTCCATAGATTATCACATTTATTCTTTACAAGATTCTGTGTGAGTAGATCCTCATTTTACAGGTGAGAAAACTAAATCCTAGAGAGACCACCCGACTTTCCTGGGGTCAGGCCCCTGGTAAGTGTCTGAGACAGGATATATACTAAGGTCTTCTTGACATCAGGTCTTGCAGTCTCTCCACCGCACCACCTGACTACCTTTTCCGTTTTTCTTTAGAGAATGTTTCTTTTTCTCCCATCATCAGAAGTGCTTTTCTTTGTGTTTTTAGAAACTAACCCTTGCTTTTCTTGGTGATAATAATTATAGCTAGCATTAAGTTTTGTGAAGCACTTTACAAATATTATCCCTTTTTTATCCTCAAAATAACCCTGAAATGTAGGCACTATTCTTTTTCTCATTTTCCAGATGAGGAAACTGTGTCTGATAAAGGGTATGTGATTTGGCCAGAATCACACAGCTAGTGAGTATTTGAGGTCAGATCAGCTCTTTCTGACTGTAGGTCCTGTACTCTATCCATTGGTCCATTTAGTTTCCTCTGTCACTTCCCACCAAATTCCCATCATTACCACCCATAGATGTGCACAGAAAGTGTGCCAAGTGTGATAGCATCCCCTGTACCACAGCATGATCCATTTAGTGGAAGGAAGTTGAGCCATAGGTGTTTTGCAGATCTGTATTCACATCTTTGTTGTCCAACTTGCTCTCAGATGGTGAGAATTGGATCAATAAAAGAATTTCCTTTTTTGGCTCTGCTACATTTGCAGTATAAAATTATCATTCAGAAAAGTGAGGGAATTATGAGTTGCTCTGTTTTTGACAGAAAAGAAACTCAAGGATGTGAATGAATAATTGAATTCTTCCACCACTGATATATCTCATCTAACCACCAGAGCTTAGAAAGTATTTTCTGTATTCTTTGTCTATTTCTTCTTTCTGTCCCAGTGTTCTTTAGAATACTATCATAACAATGTCACTTTTGATGTTGCTCCCATTCCTCTTTACATAGGTGATTCTCATAATTCTTTTTTCCTCAGCTTCCTATAACTTCTTAAAATATACTACACCACCCTCTTTTTCCTATCTTGTTTCTTTTGAATAAGATACTGTTTCCAGGACTTCATTCTTGTTAAGGATGTTATCCTACCAAGACCTAGTTATAAATTTGAGGTCAAACTTGCTTCCTTGTCTTAAAAGTTTCAGTCCATCTTCTTTTTCTTAGCCACATTTTAATCATTTAAAAAAACCCTTTTGACTACATTTGTATGAAACCAAAAGAATAATCTTTCCTGCCTTTTCTGGGTGCATCATTCCATTCTTGGCTAGGAGTCTATAATTCTTATATTTTAATTAAAGCGTGGTACAGAAATCCAAGTCCCAATCTCAAATACCCTATTACAAAATATCCATTTCTGAAAACTTCCTTTCCTTTATAAATCTTTTGCTTCCATTTATAGCCATAAGGAACACACTTAATGCACTCTTAGGGTCTTTAGGTTTTTTGTCCTAAATGTTAAATTTTGTAAATGCTTCTCAGGTTCTTTATGGAAATAGTATTTTTGTTCATGTGAATCACCAGAGGTGGATACTAGTCATCCTCTTTGACAAGTCTTGGGAGGTTCTCCGTTATGACTTTCATATATGCTCTGAGAATATGGCAGACCTATATCTATTTTTTTCATTGTTGTCAAACAACTGTTTCAGTATCTTTCCACGAGGATTCATCAACCATTACTTTTCTTCTTCAATGTCTTACCAGGTAACACTTGTGAACCTACCTCACCATTCTTTAGAGTATAACACAGTTTTTCTTCCTCAAAGCATCAAGTTCCTCAGTCATCAGGAAGAGCTCCCAATTGGTTTATCAGGTCTTGCCTTATTCTTCCATATGACCTTATCTTAATCTTCAGCATTCTGACACAGATCAGAAATGATTTCTGGCTCCTTAGATCATATGGCATCTTCTTGAACTTATCTGCAATTGGTAAGCTTATTTTCCTTCCAGGTAGCTCTTTTCTTCTTTGATAGTGCTAACTGTCAAAGGCAATTTTATTAACTTCTCTTAACCTGAGATCTACGTCCTTGTGTTCAGTCCCACAGAGTGTGAAAATTCAGTTTCATCTTTAGAATAATATTGCAGACATTCCAATTTATGCTATTTACAGAAGTGTTTTTTAAAAAATTTCCTCTTTTCATACTTTAAAATGAGGGCTTTTGACTAGATCATAGTTTCAAGTTCCCTTTCAGTTCTAACATTCTACCGTTCTTATGTTCTAATTATTTGTTTGTATCTGCTCATTTCAGGGTACCACCATAGTACCAGTATTGTCTTCTGTTCTGCATGACGATGAAGAGTTCCCCAATCCAGACCAGTTTGACCCAGGTCACTTCCTGGATGAAAGTGGCAAGTTTAAGAAGAGTGACTATTTCATGCCTTTTTCAGCAGGTAAGACATTCATCTAAAGATGTGCATCAAAGACAGATTGACAGCTTAGAGGACCTCATTACATGTGACCATGATCAAATGATTTCATTTCTCTGGGATTCACTTACTTTATATGCCAAAAGATTGTGTTGGACTAGGTGACCATTATGGTCCTTCCAAGGTCTAAAACCAGGGAGTTGGGTGGAGACATAGTACATCATTCTTCTAGTTGTCCTTTAGCTATGGTTCATCAACTAAACTAAATGAGTTGGGTTTCAGGGTAGTAGTCTGAGCTTATTACAAAAAGAGGCAGAACTGGGATAGTGACCACTCTACTTTGCATCCACAACCCACAAGCTCCCTCAAGCCCCATATTAAATACTATCCTTCCAGTCACCCTCCACCAGGATCTACTTCTCAGATAAAGTCTTCCCAGCTTTTATCTTAGCATGGTAGGATCTTGTATCTTATGAAGCCGAGGATGGGGAGTGTGCTATCTTAAGGCCTTTTACTCAGGTACCATTTTGGATGAAGTCACTGAAGGAGTAATCTTAGAGTTTACAACTTTGTAGAAATGTGACTCTTGATTAGGACACATAAGTATGGAACCTCGTTTTGTAGTTATGTAGATTTTAATGGGGATCTCTTAGTATAGAATTATAGATGATCTGCTTTCTCCTTTCATCTTCATTTCTTGGTGGAACCTATTTGCAATCAGGTAATATTGGTGATAGCCGTGTCTGGGGCTGGCAGACATGACTGTTGGCAGGCAGCTACCTGTCCCTGACATTATGGTCTCCAATGCCATGACCTGCCTAATTGGTTATAATACTTTGATTACAGCTAGCAGTGAGTAGTTAAGACAAGTGGCTGGATGGCCATGAAGTTGTAGGGTAGACTCCAGAAGTGATTTTTGTCCAAAATATTGATAGGATGCTCCCAAAGGGAACGTTGATCATTCTTCTGTCAAATTTCCCCATCACTCTGAGTAGCCATAAATTCAGATCTTGAGATTATAAATGAGTGATTGTTTTCTCCCTAGGGCAATAACTGCTTCCCTCTGAATCTAAATCCCAGAACTAGCTGCAGCTCAGGGGGGATTGATTAAGAGAGAGGATACAGGAGGCTTTTCCTTCTGTTCAGGAGAAAATGGATCTTTAAAGGAGTCAAGGACCAGAGAGGAAAGGAATGTATGCAGTCTTTTCCCTAATGCCGCTAAGTGCTAATGGGCTTCCTATAAGTCTGAAGAAATAGACTGGATGATTTACAAGTCTATGAATGTCAAATCCTTGTATGTGTCTCTTTCAGGAAAACGGATATGCGCTGGCGAGAGCCTGGCTCGGATGGAATTATTTCTGTTTTTTACCACCATCTTACAGAATTTTACCTTGAAATCTCCCATTGACCCAAAAGATATTGACACATCTCCAGTTGCCAGTGGTTTTGGCAAAATACCCCCATCCTATGAGCTCTGCTTTCTACCTTTCTAAAACATGTGAAGGACCCTGCCTGCTTCCAACTCTAATAAGTCTCTTCATGTACTAGGAACAACCTATATTCATTCCATTTCCTGGCAATGAAAGCCCCCTATGAAAGCCCAATACAGCCTTCTACCATAATCTAACACTTTTAACTTTTGCCTAAATAATGACTTAATTTTCCCCCAAATTCCCTAGAAATTCCATATTCTTCAAATATAGCTTTCCTTCCTTTTTCCCCTTCCCTTCCTTTCTCATCGCCTCCACTGATTGAAATCCTACTAATATTTCAGATCACAATTTAAATGTTATATCCTTCTGAGTTCTTTCTTCCTTATAGTATGTTCCACCTAATTTAAGAGTGAATTATATACCCATCTTACATTATGTATTCTTTCAGAGATGTTAGTTGATCCTGTTTTGTGCTCCTCACTAGATCTTAAGTTTCTTATTAGGAAGGCCTTTTCTGCTTCTTAAATGTCTCAGGTTATATACATACATAGCCTGTGAGCTGCACATTACCTGATCTATGAATAAGGAAGATTATTTGGACAGAATATGAAGAATGCATTTTATGGGGAGGGGAGATGGCTTTTGTAACAATACAAAGTCAAGTAGGCCAGGTTATTTCAATATTTGGGGAAAGGAATTATTTGACACACATATTACAATGATTGATTTAATGAAGATAGTAGATAGGATAGACTTTTAATTCCAATTCCAATGAACTATACATTCTGCTGAGGTATATATGAGGTATATGTTCAGCTGGCAAATTGAATTCCTTATGACCCAAAGTGGAGGCTCCAGGTTGCCTGCCCACTCGTTCTTGCCTCTCCCTCTTCTAGCCTTCTGAAGGAAATAGTGTCCAGAGAAGCAATGTCAACTAGTCCTTATCACTAGTTGAATAGGTAACATCCCTAGATGGTCATCCTACAGGGATACAAGCATATTTCAAAGGCTTATCATTATGTATACTTTAGTCTAGCTTGTTATTAACATCTCATTTTTAATAGAGAACAATATCTGTTAATGTATCAAGTAAAGAACACACTCAGTGATCTCTCATTCTTTGTACACAGATGAAAAGAGTAACGATTACTCTTCCAACTGTTTTCTGGAGGAGAGTTCTTTACTCTTAGAAACCCAGAACAGTGGCGTTCTTTCATTTTAAAAGCCACCATATGAACAGTATGCTGAAATTTGTTATGCTACAAAATGCTACCAAGAAGGGATTCTTTCATTTGCCCAACATGACATGTTTCCAAAATATACAGATATAGTCCATTTTTTTTGTCTAAGAATCTGGGACTTCGAGATTGGTTCTATGCACAATACTTGCAAGTATTTAAAGGTACAAAAAGCAGAAAGGTGGCAGTTGGAAAGTAGGGACTTACCTAAAGTTCTCCTCTAGTGCCCTCCAAACACCTATAAAAAAGGCTCTGAACAAATTCTAGAACTGCAGAACCCACAAAATAGCAGAGGGGAGCAGAGCTCAAAGTTAGGACAACCTGGATGTTGGCTAGGTAAGGTCTATTTCATGGAGCTGGGAATGGAGCAGAGCAGAGCCAAGCATGGGCTGCACCTGGACCAACCAGACTGGGAGCTGGGTGGAACAGGCTGTAGTGCCCTGAATCAGTGAGCTATGTCAGTTACCAGACTTCTCAACCCACAAACACCAAAGACAACAAAAAAAGTTTAGCAGGAAAAAACTGCAGAGAAAGAGTGAAAGGAGTTTGCTGTTCTGCCACCACCCCAGTGGCAGTGGAGGTGGTGCAGCTACAGAATTTCAGCTGCAGTTGCTTCCAGCACAAGCCTCCCATGATGGGAGGAATTAAGTGGTGGATCCCAGCAGGAGTGCAGAGCCTGCTCAGATCAGAGTTGTGGACTGGGTTGGCGGTTCTTGTGGGAGGAGGATTGCTAGTGTGGCATAGCTGGGTGTGTGGAAATAGCTCTGATAACCCCTCAAGCTTGGGACAAAGCGCTCTTTCCTCTGCAAGCAGTCACACCCAGACAAAAGAAATTCAAAGGTCAAGTAAGTTGGCTGGGAACATGGCCAGGTAGTGAAAATAGACTCACATTAAGACTCAGACTTTGGAAACTTTATTTGGTGACAAAAAAGGCCAAAACAGAGAGCCAAAAGGAGTCAACAAAACTAAAAAGGCTGCATCAAAATCCTCCAAGAAAATCATGAATTGGTCTGAGGCCATGGAAGAGCTCAAAAAAGGACTTGGAAAAGGAAGTTAGAGAAGTAGAGGAAAAACTGTGAAGAGAAATGGGAATGATGTGGGAAAACCATGAAAAACAAGTCAATGACTTGCTAGAGGAGACCGCAAAAAATACTGAAGATAACACCTAAAAATAGACTAAATCGAATGGCAAAAGAAGTCCCAAAAGCCAATTATGAGAAGAATGCCTTGAAAAGCAAAATTAGCCAAATGGAAAAGGAGGTCCAAAAGACCACTAAAGAAAATTCTACCTTAAAAATTAGATTGGAGCAAGCAGAAGCTAGTGACTTTAAGAGAAAACAAGATATTATAAAACAGAATCAAAGGAATCTAAAAATGGAAGACAATGTGAAATACCTCATTGGAAAATCCACTGACCTGGAAAATAGATCCAGGAGAGATAATTTTAAAATAATTGGACTACCTGAAAGCCATGATAAAAAAAAAAAGCGTAGATATCATCTTTCAAGAAATTATCAAGGAGAACTGCCCTGATATTCTAGAGCCACAGGGCAAAATAGAAATTGAAAGAATCCACCAATCACCTCCTCAAATAGATCCCAAAAAGAAATCTCCTAGGAATATTGTCACCAAATTCTAGAGTTCCCAGATCAAGGAGAAAATACTGCAAGAAGCCAGAAATAAACATTTTGAGTATTGTGGAAACACAATCAGAATAACCCAAGATCTAGCAGCTTCTACATTAAGAGATCAAAGGGCTTGGAATACGATAA
>JAQQSZ010012826.1:0-11911 GCA_028646595.1 Phalanger gymnotis | reverse complement strand
GTAGGCTCTTTGACCTTGTTGACTTCTTCTGGCTGTATGTTTTGGTCCTCTTTGTCACCAAAGAAGGATTCCAGAGTCTGAGACTGAATCTGGGTGCGTTTTTGCTGCCTGGCCATGTTTCCAGACAACTTACTTGACCCTTGAGTTTTTCAGCAGGGTATGACTGCTTGTAGATTAAAGAGTTCTATGTTCCACGCTTGGGGGGATGTGCCAGCTCTGCCTCACCAGCACTCCTCCTTCCCCTAGAACCCCCAACCCAGACTGGACTTAGATCTTCAGCAGGCTCTTCACTCCTGCTCTGATATGCCACGTAATTCCTCCCACCAGGTGGGCTTGGGGCCTGAAGCAACTGCAGCTGCAGTTCTGTAGCTGTCCCACCTCCGCTGTCCCCAGGGCCGGTGGCTGAACCACAAACTCCCTGTCCCCAGCAGCTTCTCCCACTAACCTACTCTGTTGTCTTTGGTGTTTGTGGGGTGAGAAGTCCGGCAACTGCTGCAGCTCACTGATTCAGGGCGCTAGGGCACGCTCCGCCCGGCTCCTGGTCTGATTGGTCTGCGCTGCCCACGCTGGGCTCTGCTCCACTCAGCTCCACTCCCCTCTGCTCCCAGCTCCGTGCATGATAGACCTTACCCAGAGACTATCTAGGCTGTCCTGGGCTAGAGCCCTGCTTCCCTCTGCTACCCTGTGGGTTCTGCAGTTCTAGAATTGGTTCAAAGCCATTTTTTATAGGTTTTTGGAGGGACTTGGGGAGCTCACGCTAGTCCTTGCTTTCCAGCTGCCATCTTGGCTCCACCCCCCCACCAAAAGCCAATTTTTTAAAACAGAGAGTTTTGTTATTCTGTCAGCTCTGAGATTGCTTTTCCCAGTAAAATAGCTAAGCACTGCAGAAACACATGTATCAGTTACAGGTGGCCAGAGAATTCATCTGGGCCAAGAAAGCTGAGGAAATCCAAGATAAACATGGCAATGATCTGACGTTGAGCACAATGTCAAAACTCAATGATACCCTTGAAAATACAAATCCTGAATTTTGGGGAAGAACATTCTACTTTTGGGTAAATAAGAATGAGAAGGTTAATAGCTAGGATTCTGATTTTGTGGAAATGGAATGGTGGCACTATTGATCTTTTAAAAGGCAATTCCTGGAAGCAAGCTCCTAGCCTAACATCATTTAGAAAATTAATTGGAAACACAAATTGATTCTTTCAGAGCCACATGGTTCCCAGAATTTTTCTTAATAAAGACAACATGTTTCAAATGCTTCATAAAAGGAAAGAATAAAAAACAAAAACAAAAACCTGTTTTTTTGAATATTCATTAATGTTGAATATTCATTAATATTGAGTATTCATGGAAGTATGATAGATTCCTGCTCTTATGGACATCTCGTGTGTTTGGCAAATCTTTTCATGAAGATGAGAAGCAGGGCCTACAGGTCAGAGAGGCTAACGGAGTGAAACCATTTCCTTCCCCTTACTAACCTCTGTCCGTCTTCAATTATAAAGGTAACTAGGCCAACTTGGATATGACTTTCCAGTTTGAAGAGGTAGTGTTTTCATTTCGTTCATTAGAAGCGTCTGAACTCCAAGTGTCCTAAGAACATCACACTTTGTTTAAATAAGTTACATTTAAAATGATCGTTGTGAAGCAGCCATGCCTTAGGGTAAGGTGATCCGGTCTTCATTCAGCGTATCAAAATTCAGAGGCGGTGACCAGACTTTTACTCCTTCAGTAGGCAAAAACAACAGAGCGCAGCACTCAGTAAGAAGAATTAGTTAAAAGAGGAAGCTGCCACATGCTAAGTTTCCACTCTCCTTTCCATCTATCTCCCCCTTGATCTGGAACTCATGGTATTCGGAAGTCTGAATTCTTTCCCTGAGTTTTCTCCCCTTCCCTAGTTCAACTCAAATTGTCTTCTCATAAGGTTGGCTTGAGGGAACCTTTTGAGGCGTTTGCCAATGCCCACAGGATTCCTAGTTGTAGGTCTGTATATAACTAAAATACAGGCATGTCCCACTTTATTTCTTTAATTAGCTTTGCAAAAACATGACAAAATGATCATAGAAAGGGAAAGTCTCATTAGAACAGAGTTTTAAATGATTCCTTAGCCAGGTCAGTCACAATGTACTAATGACAGTGAAAAATTGTAATAGGTATGGCAGTGGCATGCTTTGTGTGCCTCTACGTAGGCACTAATGATTCCTCATCACTTATTTAATGTTAATTATATCAGAAACTGAAAATAAAAAGAGTGAAAAATCTAATAAAACACAAATTTCATTAACTGAAGAAAATCTATGACCAACTTCATGTTTGTTGAAAAAGTTTGAATCTGGAGATTTTCTTTTATAATTACTGTAGATAGATTTTCTTTTACTTCTTATGATGACTGGTTGGACTCACAGGATGCTCTTCCTTTGTCTTTTTCAAAATGGACAGAATTTTTAACACAACTCTTCCCTCCACCAAGTCACTTTACCTCTGAGGAACTTCGTTTCCTCAACTAAAATGGAGAGGCCCAAGGTCCCCTTCCATTCAGTGATTTTTTGGCATAGTTTTATTATGGAGCTGGAGACCAAAGTTATCCATGTATTTTGATATTGCTTCCTTTTTAATTAAAAACCTTTTCCTAGGAAAGATTATAAAACCTTATAGCCTAAGGGACTATATATTTAGCTTATTTTAAGCAAAATGAAACATAGTGCCAGGCCATTTACGTACTGTAATTTAAAGAGTACACGGCAGGTTCCCCCTTTTCTTCCTAACACCTTCCATGCTCAGTTGGCAGTTCCCAAAATACTATCATTCCAGCCAAAATGGATTATTTATTCTGAATACATCCCACAGTCTCCCACCTGTATGCCTTTACATCAGACTCTTCCCTCTCCTGGAATGTCCCAATCGTTTCAAGGGCCACTTGTCCATTTCAACCATCTTCAAGGCCCAATTCAGATGATATATGCTCCACAGAGCTGTCCCTAATTCCCCCCAAAGGAAGTTATTTTTTGCTTTCCTGAACTAGTACAGAGTTTTGCACATCTCTTCTTGTATTTTCCTGTTACATCTTGTACTGTAATTATAACATTTGCATACATATCTTATCTCCCTTACTAGACTTGGGTTCCATACGATCAGAGACTACAGCTCCTAGCAGCTGGCACAGTGCTAGGGAGACAAGAATCTCTTAACAGATGTGATCCCATTTCCACAATATATGCAGCAGGCATGGAAAACAAAAACCCAGGTGCTATGATTAGGATAGTAGACTGAGAACTAGAAAGGTCTTTGGATGTTATTTGGGTCAACATCCCCATTTTATAGATGAGGAGATGGAGGCTGAAGGAGATTGTGACTTATCCAAAGTAACAGTAAAAAAGTAGCAAAGTCACATTCAAACTCATGTACAAGTCCTGTCATTGTGACTCCAAATCCAGCATTCTTTTCTTTGGTGTCTTTGTTTTCGACTATTTTTAAAAAATTCTTAGGAAACATGTTACGATGTTAAAAATTAAGTTTTTTTTTATGAAAACCCAAAAGACCAGGCACTGTGCTAAGTACTGGGAATATAATACAAAAACTTAGTATCTGCCCTCAAAGAGATCATGTTTTAATGGGAGAAGACAACATGCAAACAGCTACATATGAGATGCATACCGCATAGGAGCAGCTGCAGGATGAGGTGGAGGGGAAAGCTAAGAAAGATTTCTTGCGGATGGATAAATTTAAAGCGAGTCTTGAAGGAAATCAGGGAAACCAGGAGGTGGAGATGAAGAGGGAAAGCATTCCATGCACAGGAGACAGCCACTGAAAAGTCATGGAGTCTCTAGCGAGGAGGAGCAGAAAAGCTAGTGTTGTGGAAAACAGAATGTGATGAGTCAGTGTAAGAAGACTGGAAAAATATGTTAGAGACAGGCTGTGAAGGGCTCAAATGTCATAAGTTTTTGGGTTTTAGTTTTTTTTTTTAATTAATTGTTCCTGGAGGTAATAGGGAGCCACTAGAGTTTATTAAGGTAGGCTCCAGGGTAGTAGTATGTTCAGACTTCCACTTCAGGAAGACCACTTCAGCAGCTGAGTAGAAGATGGACTGGAGTGGGGAAAGATGATGCAAGGAGGCCAACCAGCAGGCTATTGAAATAGTCCAGATGTGAGGTGATGATAGCCTATAGGAGGGCAGAGGCTGAGTGGAAATAAAGGGACATATGGGCAGCTGAGTGGCACAGTGGCTAGAGTGCCAGCCCTGGAGTCAAGAAGACTCCTCTTTCTGAGTTAAAATCTGGCCTCAGACACTTACTTATTGTTTGAGCCTGGGCAAGTCATTTAACCCTGTTTGCCTCAGTTTCCTCATCTGTAAAATGAGATGGAGAAGAAAATGGCAAACCACTACAGTATCTTTGCCAAGAAAACCCCAAATGGGGTCATAAAGAGTCAGACAGGACTGAAAAACAATAACAAAGGGGATATATGTGAAAAATGACGACTTAAGCAAAAGATGTGCAGAGTAAGTAAGTGAGGAGTAGAGGATGATAGCAAGGTCAGGTGACTGGGACCATGCTGGCATCCTCAAAAGTAATATGGAAGTCTGGAAGAAGAGTGGCTTTGGGTAGAGTGGGGATGAGTTCAGCATTAGATCTATTGAGTTTGAGATGGATACCCATGTTGAGATACCATCAGGCAGTTGGTAATGTGAGCCTTGCACTCAGGAGAGAAGCCAGAACTTGATAAACAGATCTGAAAATCATCTGCAGAGAGATGATGTTTGAATAATGAGATCACCAAGCAAGATAGTATAGAAAGAGAAGAGGGCCCAGGACAGATTTTTGGGAGACATCCGTGGTTACTATGCATCACCCAGATCAATATCTATCAAAGGAGACAAAGGGAAGCAGGAAAGTCACAAAGACCTAAAGAAGAAAGAGTATCCAAGAAGAGAGAGAGATCAAAAATGTCAGAGCCTATACAGAAGTCAGGAGATGAGGATTGAGAAAGGGCCATTAGATTTGGCAGTAAAGAGATCATGATAACTTCAATCAAAGCACTTTTGGTTGAATGATGAGACTGGAATCCACACTGGAGGAGGTTTTCTTTAGTTTCCATAATTTTTACTGACTATATACCTGGGGCTCTCACATAAGCTCTTAGGTTAATGGGACAAAGTTGCTGGATAATCACATTATTAGAGAACCAGCCAAGGCTGAATCTGAAATTTCCTTTGGTTCCTTACTTTGAGAATGATACCAAGCACAGCAATAAGAAACCGGAGGAAGGATACATAACCACGGTACATTTGCTCCTCATTCCCTCCTCATTGCTTTTCTTCCTGTTGGTCACAGGTAGAATAAACAAAAAATGTCTATAAGAAGGGAGACTCCCTAGGAAGCCCTCTTAGAGGAAAGTTGTGTCCTGCTTCCAGTCCCAGAGTATGATCCTATCCCACTGATTCTGCCCAAATAATAGAGTTGCACTGTGTTATATTGCCTCTTATCTGATAATATGTGGTTTGAATATACTTTGTCTTCTTGATTTAAAAGAAAGAAGGAAGGAAAAAAGGAAGGAAGGAAAGGATGAAGGAAGGGAGGAAGGGAAGAAGAGAGAAAGGAAGGATGGAAGGAAGGAAGGAAGAGAGGAGAGAGGAAGGGAGGGAGGAAACAAAGAAAAGAAGGAAGAAAAGAAGGAAAAAAAGGAAACTTTCGGCTTCTAACTGGGCCATGTGCAGGCCACAGCTTCCCAAAGCCTTTTATTCTGTGGCCTTAAAGCAGTATACCCACACCAGCTGGGGTGATGTGACTACAAAAGGAATATCTCTGACGCAGTCATTATCAGGTCAACAGTACACAGATGAAAGGGGTCTATGTGAGCAGCTGTACATTTCTCAATGGCCAGAGTTTGTTTATAAAACGTCCTGTACCTCAGAAAATGACATGGACGCTCAGTAAATAGCTGTTGCTGATGCTAAGGAGCCGGTAAAATCAAGCAGATTTATAACTTGTGTTGTTAAAAGCATATTCAGTACTGACACAGCCTCCAACAATGCCTTTGGAGTCTTATTGCTATAGTAGCTTTGTGCTGAAGCAACCAACATCACATTACATGTGTCCAATTACCTCACTTTGGTATAGAACAAAACAGCATTTAAAGCAAGAGATGGCAAATTTAGCCTAAGTCATTAAATCCATGAATTTGGATTTGGTAAAGTGTGAGAATCCAGTCCTGTAAAAGAATTTAATGGAGTGAGGAAAGGAGATTAATCAAAATGAATAAAGAGGTATCAGTCTGAGAAACCTGGAAGCGGTCGCTTTGCAGGCCTGTGGCTTTGGACTATTGGTGCAGTAGTTGAGCAAGTGGTTGCTTTACAAAGGTTACTTTTTCTACTATAACAAAGCAGTGGAGAGCAATGACCCCAAATCTGGAGCTTGTCTTCTAGCTCCCACAGGAGGCATTTCTCAGCCCAGCCCCATTTCCCAGTCCTTTCTCTCTTCCTTTCCCAGCCCTGTGCCCACCTACCCCACATGGGCTGGGCTCTTTCTTGGTGGCACCCACTTTCCCGTGTATGTCTTAGGGGAAAAGAGAATTTATTCTTCATACTAAGAGGCATGTCTAGAAAGTAAAATGTGGCACAAATGTGCCTGTATCCAAGTACCTGTTCTAAAGAATCCAAGGATAATTGCAGCTATTTTGACCCCCATGTGACCAAGGGATGACCCAGAAGCCATTTGTGTCACCTACAGGCCTGGCTGTGCTTCAGTTCCCAACCATCTGGGGTGTTTCGACAATCTGGCTAGCAGATGTTGTGGGGATGAAAGACCAACACAAGCCCAACAACAAGAATGCTACCGGCACGCTGCAAAAGCCCAGGTTCTTTTGATCTGCTTTACTAAGGAAAGCAACGTTAAGGGGTTGACAAGTTTACTTTAATTCAGGACACAAATACCATTCACTTAGTTCAGGGGAAAAAGCCAGCACCCTGAACTTCAGAGCAAATACAAACAAATTACAAACATTGACAGACAGACCAAATACAATTACCAACAAATACAGTTACCAACATCTAGGGTCAGCCTGGGAGCTCATAACAAGGGCTGGCCCAGAGTCACTCACGCCACCATGGCTGTGGGTAAGAGCTCCGAAAAAGAGAAAGCCAACCCCTAGTTTTATATCTTTTTCAGGGTCAAGGGTGAGTCACACATGCGACTCACCCACGTGACCTAGAATTGTCACAAAGAGGCCACTTAAACCCACGTGGTCTAAAAGCCTCTGATGTCAAACATGTCACTCAAACTCACGTGTAAACTAGGCCCTCCTCTGAGGCAAGGAAGTCACCAAGGACTGCCAAATCTAATCAAAGAAACAAAGGCCAAACTTCTCAAGGGCACTTGGTAGAACTGAGTGCTAAGAGCCCATTGTGTTTACCAACACATGGGGTCATACTGCTTGAGGTTACTGTTGCTGCCTCCATGTCCTCTGACAGTCTGGTATAAACCGACAGGAGGCATCACAGGAAGATGCAACATGGTAGAGGATAGAGAGCTAGCCTTGATGCCAAGAGGACTTCGGTTCAAATCCTGCCTCTGGCACATACTGGCTGGGTGATACTAAGCAACTGGCTTAACCTCTCTGTGCTCCAGGAAACTCTCAAGTCAAGTCAATAAAGCATCTGTTAAAGCTAAGCAATGCACCAATTACTAGAGAGTCAAAGAAAGGCAAAAACATGCTCTCTTCCCTCAAGGAGCTCACATTTTAATGGGGAAGACAACATGCAAACAACTTACAATAAGATCATTTTGTTGTGTCGTTTAGTTGCTCAGTCTCGTCTGACTCTTCATGACCCTGTGGACAACAGAATGCTTGTAGTGTCCATGGGGTTTTCTTGGCAAAGACACTGGTGTGATTTGCCACTTCCTCCTCTGGTGGATTAAGGCAAACAGAAGTTAAATGACTGATTCCAGGCCCAGCATTCTAACCACTGAGCCACCTAGCTGCCTCCAGAAATAAGATAAATTGGAGACAGTCCCAGTGGGAAGGCACTAGCATCATGCATGAGCAGGAAAGGCTTCTAACAGAGGGTGAGATTTGAACTGATGGAGTCTAGAAGAGAGAACCTTCTTTCAGGGGTGCCTTGTAAAGGAACAGCAAGGCCAGTGTGCCTAGACAGTAGAGTACATGGAAGAGAATAAAGACTGGAAAGGTAGGCAGGGGCCAAGTTATAAATGGCATTAAGGGCCAAACAGAAGATTGACTCTAAGACTATAAACTGCAAAGAAGGTGCCAATCTGCACTGGTAGAGGGAATTCCCTACATCAGGTCCAGTGTCTAGCCCTCTCAGAAGAACAGCTCCCAGGCCTGGTCCTCCATCCCAAATCTGGAAGTGTATTTCACAAGCAAGGGACTACTACCTTCCATATGGTGAAAGATCTTGTGAATGAATAATATTAGCTGGTGCTTTTGAATGGGATTGAAATTTCCATTTTCACTCATGCTTACTTCAAAGGTACAGTTTGTCTCCTCCTTTTCTTACATTTATGAGGGGATCTGAATTTCAACTTTGAACATGGTTTTCCCTGCATTTAATATTTGTCTGTTTTTCTGTATCCTTTGCGATTTACTACCTGGTGGTAAGGTGAGCACTGGGGAGATATACTACTTCATTTATGCAACTAGACCACTACTGAAAATACTTAAGAGAAACATGATGCAGTGGGAAGAAAGCTGGGGTTGTGGCAAAGGAGTCAGGAGATCCAGGGGATTCTCATCTTGACTCTCACTAACAAATTGAGTCACCTCAGGGAGGTCACTAAATCTCTTTGGGTCTTGATTTTTTCATCTGTATAATGACAGCAGGGGAGGGAGGTGTGAATTAAGGGATTTCTATGGCCCTTTCAAATTATTAACATTGTATGGCTGTTGGAGTATTAAGGCATCTTACCATCAAAGCATTCACACAAATGCTAGAAGACAGAAGTACTTTGCTGGTCCTACATTACTCATTCTTAGTGATAGAATACCAAGAGGGTTTGCTGGAACCAGCTTGAACTGGTTCAAAAGAGCCAACTGTTAAATTCGGAACATGGGCATTTAAATCTTGGGAATCAGCAAATGCCACAAATCAAGGCTTGATTTATTGTTTTGTTCATTATCTAGATTTAATAAAGTAATGGAAAAAATGCTAATATTGCAGATTAAAAATAAAAGTGTGCCATGTATACTCATGTGTACTTTTATTCCTGGACAGCTGGTTGTTAAACATTCACCAGTACATCGTTGGATACCTATCTCTTCTTTCTCATACCTTCATAAGTATTTGTAAATGAAGTGAACAACTGACCAAATAAAAGCAGGGAATGTCTTAGGATCTGGTTATTAAAATCACCCCACAGGCAGGATATACATTTTTACAAGAATCCAGGGATCACATTCAGAATAATTTCAAACAGCATATGTTTTCTCAATCAGCTAAATTAGGAAGTAGAACTTATTCTAGAAACATTACACAAAGCACCATAGCACACTATGCTGAAATAAGAATGAATCACAGAACCACTGAATCCTAGAGTAGAATGGGATTTGGAGTTCATTTCGCCCATCCCCTATACAATGTATGAAACTCTTTCATAACTCCCCCAAAGAGGGTCATGTAGCTCTGCTTAAAGGTCTCTGATCGATGGGAACTCGCTATATCATGAGGCTGCTTATTCTATTTTCAGATGTCTCTAATTGTTAGTAAATTTATCCATATATTAAGCTGAGATCTTTGCCCCCTTTGATCCTGATTCTGCTCTCTGGAGCCACACAGAATTAATATCATCATTCTTGCACATGAAAACCCTTTAAATGTGTAAAGAGAGAGAGACCGTAAGTAGTATTTAAGGAAATCCATTTCCTAACTCTCTTATCCAGGGTAAACACCCCCAGATCCTTTGGCTCTTCATCCTAAGACGTTCTCTCACCGTCTTGGCTGTCATTCTTTGGACTTGCTCCAACTAGCTGATACTGCTCTTAAAATGTGGCACCTAGAACTTAGCATAATATTTTAATGTGCCAACATATTCAGGGCATGGAACAATAAAACAATCATCTTTGTGCAGGATGCTATATTTTAAAATTATTCTTATTCTATGTCTATATTTTATAAATACTTTGGAAAGTAACAGCTATTTTATGAAATCTTTTTTATTTTGACTTTTTATCTTCTTACTGACAAGTATAACACATGAATAATTTTCTGAGGGCTATAGAAAATCTAAAAAAAGAGACCTGATGTTTCCTAGATTTTTTTTTTAATTTAAAAAACAATATGAAGTTGTTAATAGTCTAGCTCAAGATAATGGCTTGAGTTTGGGCATGAACTTAAAACATCCGGTCCTATTGCTAAGCCTAAGATCCATATGTCAAGGTTGTTATGCTATCCTATTCAAAGAGGAAAGACTTATCACATAATTACAAATGCATGCTGACCATCAATTCAGCTACAAGTGAAACTCCCCAAATCCTTTCACTTCAATCACACTTTTGCCAAAATACCACATTTTAGAAGGAACACAAAGGACTTCTCTCAAAGATTCTTGTAATCATAAATGAACAAGCTTTTCTGCTCATTAACAGATTTTCCACTTGGCAACATACAGCCAAAAGAAGGCAGGCTGTATTTATTTTATATTTAAAAGTCAACAAACTTCATAATATCATCTGCTGGTGTAGTTTTTAAAATATTGTTTCTGCTTTTTGAGGCCCAGCCTGGATAAGAGTGGAGAGACTCATCACTAGTAGGCTAACCATTTAGTGATGAACTTTTTGGCCATGACAACCCGTGAAATAAAGAAAAGTACAAAAAATGGCCCACAATCCTGTGCGGCCCCTTTCTACTTCTGTGGGGAAGGTTCCAGAGAGACAGAAAAGGGAACAGAGTGTACTAAGATCTGCATAGTTTTTACACTGTCTATAAATATTAATTTAGTTGACCATACTCTGATGGGGAGATATTTATCCAGTCATCAACGAACAGACATACCTATCAATTTTGAAATTCTTGCTATAAAAGGAACAAGAAGACAAAGGAAATTGTGTCTAAATTTGAACAATGGGTCATAGGCTCTCAACAGGAAAGTAAAGAAGAACAAAGATGATAACGACGATGATGATGGTAACAACAACTAGCATTTATACAGTATTTCAAGATATGCAAAGCCCTATTCAAATAATATCTCATTTTATCTTCACAAGAACCCTAGGGGCATAGGTGCTATTATAATCCCCATTTTACAAATAAGGAAAGAGAGGGAGACAAAGGTTAAATGACTCTCCCAGGGTCACACAATTAGTAAGTGTCTGAGGCCAAATTTGAACTTGGATCTTCTTGACTCCAGGTCCAAAGTTCCATCCACTGCACCACTCAGCTGCTGGAAGAGTTGGTTTTATTGTGTGTTCAAAGTCAACAAGGAATATTTTTTTATTTAATGTTCTTAAAATTCTGATCTTAAACAAGTAAAGCAGGCATTTCTATAAAAGTAGTAGAACAGAAAATAGAGGATTGTATATAAAACAATGAATCTCTATTTTGTATAGCTCATTTTTCTTTTAAATATATGATACGATTACATATATTTGTAATGGGTTTTGTTTTTCTTGGCTTTTCAATGGTTTGGGGAAAAGAGGGAGGGAGAGAATCCAGAATTGAAAATAAAATGGAATTTTGAAAAATAAAGTATATGATAAATTCAACATGTAATAGTTAAGGCTGTCCCAGCTGATTGTTGATTCTTTCTGAATTTCCTTCTATTTTCTTCTCTACATTTAAAAAATACTTTAAGAATGTTTTCTCTTCCTTCCTTCCCTCCTTCCTTCCTTGTTTCCTTCCTTCCTTGTTTCCTTCCTTCCCTCCTTCCTTCCTTCTTTCCTTCCTTCCCTCTTTCCTTCCTTC